>JAOXYM010000019.1:13146782-13169867 GCA_028567055.1 Leptatherina wallacei
ATCGACTGGGCCCGACTCGCCCCGGGAAAATGGTAATGGGAACACAAACAAACCGGGCGGTGTGGTGCCGGGCCGGGATGAGTAGGTGCTAGTGTGAAAGGGGCATTAGTTTGCTTATGCCTTGAGATGCACTGTATCGCTGCTCGATAATTTCTGTTTCCTGCTCCTGTCAACTCTTATGATCGACTGAATGGCTTAAATTATTGCTAATTCCGCAGCAAATGCACTCAGAATTCAAACCTCTTTCTGCCATTGAGAAAGACTGAGATTAAAACAAGGAGGATTTGAGGTGCCTTTAATTAGCCATTGACCTTAATAGCAAGCTCTTTTATGAATGACTGATTTACTTTAGAGGAGCATCTGGTTTGTGTTTGTCTTGCATCTTGTTTTGGGAATGTGAACCCCTTCACCTCCAAACTCTCCACGTTAACTTGAACAGGATCCTGTTCTGCGGGCAGACATATTATACTTTGGTGGACAAACATGTTGCTGTAAGGGCTATTTGGATTCATTGCAGTCTTTCAGTCTTTTTTTTTTTAAACATAAGAGCTCTTTTATGTTTCTTCTGCTGTTTTTCAGTGACAGCTGATAAATGTATAGACTGTCACTGCTGACTGAGCAGAACTTAAGCCAGATGTAACCTGTTTGCCATTTCTGAAATAGAAAAGCAGGCCAACCATAGCCAGACCTTTACAAGACTTTTGCTGCTTTAATACCTCTGTATTGAGCTCATGCCACTCATTTTTTCCCTCACTTTCCCCTCTCTACCCCTGTGTGTGGGTAGCCTCAGGTTGCTGAGGTTAGGTTAAACAAGCTACCATCAAAGCCATATCACCACTACGGGTCGGAAGAGGGTCAGGGCACAGCAGAGTGTGCGGTTTGAGGCCCCTACTGGAGGGCACAACTGCCAACCAGCCAAGTACCGCTGCCCTAAAAGCAACAGCTCTATTATGTTGGGCTTCTCTCAGTGCACATAGCACAGCTGTCTGCATAGCCACACCGAATTACTGAGCAAAGCTCCATGTTTCTTCGCAAAGTAAGCAAGAGAGCTGTTTTCCACTAGTAAAGTAAGGGGAAAAAATGTTGCTATCATGAAAGTAAAGATCAGTAGAGTGTTGAGGTGTGCTAAAAGCCCCTTGTGTTGATGGCCAATAATCTGAAAATTGCATATCTTTCATGTATCTGGCAGCTGTTTGTCTGAAAACTCAATAGTAGCCTTTTTGTTTCATTCCTTTGAACCCCTGGGCATCTTACGTTCTTCCCATCCATCCCCAATATTCTTCCAGCAGCTTACCAATGACGAGTAAAGGGCAGGCTCATTTAAAGGGTCATTAGTGCTAATCCTTTAAAACAAGGAGGAAGCAGAAACAATGTGCTCCCTAGTCTTCTGGCTCTCTCCAGGAATAAAGACCTGTTGTCTGCTCCACAGATGTATAGAAGACACCTGTTCTATTCGTATCACGCTACACGATATAAATAAATGACTCACTGGAAATGAGTTCATTGAAATGACATGAATCATTATTTAGACTTTTTTCAAGGGGGTTCATGAAATTAGCGAGGTGCATTTTTAAAATCAGAATCTAGAGGGAAGTTGAAAGCCAAGGCTGTAACGGAAAAGAGATCCAGAAGCCAGCTACATAATAACTTTCAGATTTCATAATCTGCGCTCATGTTCTGTGTTAGTGTTTGAAGTGCCTGTTAGGATTGATTGCATACAGCATTGTCTGGAGCTGGAGAATTGGAGTCCCTCACCTGCTGCCTCTCATCCCCAAGCTTGCCTGAAGTCGAAAGTCTGGATAACACTTTGCTGAGCATGTGTAAAAAATAAAACATTCACAGGTGACTGTGTGAGCACACATGTTCAGTTAATTATTCACATTTAATCTTGACAAGCAGCAGTAATTTAATTATGGGTTTCTTGACTTTTAAATGCACCCAATTTTGAAGCTGTTGTTAGGCTGTGATGTACATATTTAATACAAAACACAACTCTATTAGAAAAAAAAAAAGTTTGAATATTGTTTGAAGAAAAAAAGAAGAATAAGGTACTGACTTGTAAATCTCTGAAACAAATATTTGTGCATCTCCTTGCACTGGTCTCATCACTTAGCCGGTTATATCTTCTACCAGCTTGTGGTGACACTGATTTGAGAAAGTCAGGGTTATAGGGTTTAACTTAAATGAGCACATGCTTTGCTCTGATGACAGGACGCACTTAGATGGATGGCTGTCAAATTATCCAAAATTAAGAGCTGCGAGAAATTCTTTTGCTTAAAAGCGAACTTCATATGACCCAGTGAGGAAGACCGATCAGGTGAAACTGAGTTGGGAGAAGAGTTAGCTCAAAGAAAGGAAAGGGAAGGGGGTCATTTTGCCTCTACATCTACAGCCCTCATCCTATTGGTTGTTCTGTGTCGCACTTAATTAGCCCTGCAATCTCAGTCCTTTTAGACAGTATAGCTATTGATTCCACTGTAGCTAACCACATCGGCAACACAAGGTTTGAATCAGATACCACAATGAACCTTCTTGTCTGTTTTTTCTGGGTCGCATGAAGAGGCTATTGCTTGGAATCATTGGCATGTAAAATTGAATTTGCACTGGGTGCTAACATTACACTTACTGGGCGACTGGCTTTCGGCTGATTTCAGGTCTTGCGCAGCATACAGACAAAAAAGGGACCTCGAGTTCAGCCTAGATATGGGTTGAATCTATTGTTTCTGAAAAGCTTTTGAATTTTTCATGGAAGACTTGGGCCCTCACGGCAAGAGATTGTGTTCTTGTGGGAGAAAGGCTCGTGTGTGAGTGTTTGGATTTTCTGCGTGCTACCATATGTTTGCAGTGCATTACACACTAAACACAAACCACTCTAAAAGTTCAGTGCACTCCGCCACCCTGCACTGGAGGGGTGTTTGTCCAAACAGCGCCAATGTTTGCACAGGGCTGTCATGATGACTAGGCTGACTGGCTTGCACAGACACTGCTCATCTGAAACAGGACAGATCTTATTGCTTTTAAATCTCTGTAACTGGTTATCACATCTAACATCTTACTGGTGGTGCAACAAGTTAACTATATGAGATCTAGGTGATTAATAAAACTCATCTCGCATATTTCCCCTTGTTTTTGTGAGGATGATGGAAAGCATGGAGATACTGGGGATGAAGTCTTATGGAGGGCCATCTGTTTGATGCGTCAGCGTGGGTGTTTTTAAATTACAGATGCAGGCAATCCCTGAGAGTTCCATTTTCACTAAAACATTATGATAGAGCACCGTATGTTTGGCTGATTATTCAGAAGGCTTTTGCATGATATGTTTTTCTATCCAGCTGAGAAGCACTTGTTGGCTACAGGAGATAATCCTCCTTCCTGCAGAGATTAAAGCTGCCATTGATCAAACCACAGCTTTAAAGATATAAACAATTGCCTTTTCCACCTTCATATATTTCTCCACAATGCCTTCCCTTTATTCTAATCTGCGTTGGTTTAGAGTTGTAAATGTTTGTTGATTTTGGATCTCCCTTTGTGGAAATGAGGGTAAAGGCTGAGCCACCCCAGTGGGGTTTTGCCAGGCCCAGGTGTCACAGACCTGCCATTTGTTTTCAGGCCATTAACTCAGAATAGGGAGCAGTATGGTGCCGCTCCGTGGGACTGCTGTCCATAAGGCACTTTTTATTGCAATGATGGAGTACTCATTATCACAGCATCACGGCTCATTTCACAGCCATAAGCCATTCTTACAGATGTTATTGGTACTGAAAGTTACCTGCTGAATGATGTAATGTGTGAATTTTTATTTACTGTTTTCCTTCATCTTTAATGATGCCATGGAATAATAGACTGTTTGGAATCTTAAATTGTTCCCTCTGTGGGGCGAAATCCCTGCAAGTTTCCTATAGATTTGTTGCATTTAGGATGTGTAAGATTTTTTTATGATTAACCATGACTTTGTGAGAATGAAGCTCCAAAGAATTGTGATGACTCAGTGGTAATCTGTGATTGGTGACAGTGGTACCGGGGTTAATGTGGCGGAACCCCCTCTCCGCCTCCAGTGCCCGAACTCCCTTCCCCCCACCAAAGGCACTCTGTCACGCTCGACTCACCGGCGGGGGGTGACTTTTGAGTGACTGGTGGAAGTTGGGCCATGATTGGCTCCCACAAGAGAGCAGCTGTGGGTGTTTGAGTGCAGACAACCAATGGTGTAATCTCAGCACAGTTAGCTGAACAACGGCTCCGCAGTGGCGATGGAGAGTTTGGGTGTGTGTGTGTGTGTGTGTGTTAGGAAGGAAACGGTGAAAAACACAAAGTTCAAGGATATTGTGAGAAAACACCCAAAAGATGAGATTCATGGGGTTCTGAGGTGAGCTTTGTTCGTCTTCACATCTCCATTGTAGTTGTTCTGATCAGTTTGTTAAACTCTCCTTTTTCTTCTTTAAGTTGAGAACAGGATGATTGAATTTTCTGTATTAATGGGGTTTCAGTTGGCACAAGATATGCTAGAACTGGTCGATTTTTAGTTTTTTTTAAGTTTACAATCCGAAGCTAAAACTCAAACATTTTTCTCGGCTTCCCTGTAAGGTGTTGTGTTTAAGGCTTTGTGACCAGATTCTCTCTATTTTTCTGAAGTAAATGTGCTCCAGAGATTAAATCTGTCTTGTTTTTCTCATCTATAACTTAGTAATTGGCCACTTTGTCATGTTTTGATGTTTTTGTTGTAATGACTCTGTTTTTTCCTCCTGTCTCCCCTTAGTCAACCAAGGCTGTGAGAGCTGCACGGGCGTGAGTGAGTGGCCTGGCTGGTCCTCTTCTCCCTCCCATCTCTCCATTAATCCTCCCATCAACCCATCCTGTGGCTTGTTGTGACGGGCACCATGCTGATTCACTGGCTGTGCTGGTTGGCCCTGCTGTTCCTGGATTGGACTCCAGGCAGCTGGGCCTTTACCACCACCAGGGCTCAGGGCCACAAGGGTCGCATCGCGAGGGACCGCAGGAACATCCGGCCCAACATCATCCTTATCATGACGGACGACCAGGATGTTGAATTGGGTGAGGCTGAAAACCTTCCTGCTCCTCCTGGAATTCTCTTATTTTTATCTTTTTTATTTGGCCCCATTTTATTTTTAACTCTTTCCCCGTTTAGTCGTAAGTTTCTTTGTCCTGTAGCTGCTTGAATAAGGATTTATGTGTTGTCTTTCTGTACATTAAATATTAAATACGGGCCATAAACCAGACCTGAGTAGCCATCTGGTCTTTTTAACTGCAGAATTTTAATTGCTTTTCCTCTGAGAAAATTGAATCAGATGGGGTTTTAAAGTACAACAAATGGACTGAATTCTCTTAGTACTCCTGGGAATACGTTTTTTTTTTTTTGTTTAGAAAAAGCTATTATGTATATAATTGTCTCCATTTGCATTGCCAGTTTAACAGAGCATGGAAAGATAAGTTTTCATTTCACTGTAAAGCACTGATCATCGTGCTTCATCCTCCAGGTTCCCTACAGGTGATGAATAAAACTCGTAAGATAATGGAAGATGGTGGCATGACTTTCACCAATGCCTTTGTGACCACGCCCATGTGCTGCCCATCACGATCCTCCATGTTAACTGGCAAATACGTCCACAACCACAACACTTACACTAACAATGAGAACTGCTCTTCCCCATCCTGGCAAGCTCAGCACGAGCCACGTTCCTTTGCCGTCTACCTCAACAACACCGGCTACAGGACAGGTAGGTGAAGATGTGCACGTACACACACACACGTTTTGTACTAATGTACAATAATCACCATTAAAACAGTTTAGGTGTTTTACATAGTATTTATACAGTTTACCTTGATCTGGAACCCTCTCCCTCCTTATCAAGCTGCTGTACGTTGTATTTAAACTCTACATTTGCATGTTAATGAAAAATGGAAACTTGGCATATCTCCACAACCCAGCCTAGCTGCTATTATGTCTCGTCTCTGTGGAAATGATGGGCAGGCATTGAACTGGGCAGCTCAGTGGGGTCCTGTGTGCTGCAGCACAGCCTGAGGAGTTCAGGTTTTTGCTGAACTCTACAATCAGACAGACTGGCTCCCGCTCAACCTGTCTGACAAAGGAGAAAGAGACGGGCAAAAGCTGAGCGTCTCACACACGGTCACAGATGAAATCAAAGCCTTAAAGAGAGACAGAATATTGAAGGCCCAACACTACATTTTCAATTCATTCCTCCTTTCTCTCTACTTTGCAGCCTTCTTTGGCAAGTACCTCAATGAGTACAATGGCAGCTACATCCCACCTGGGTGGCGTGAATGGGTCGGATTGATAAAAAATTCCCGTTTCTATAATTACACTGTCTGTCGGAACGGTTACAAGGAGAAACATGGTGCTGAATATGCCAAGGTATGTGTTGTCATGATTTCTCACTAATTTGTTTTCCCTTTATGGCTTAATATAAAGACATGGTCTAACAAATTGCAGGTTCCATACACTTATAAATACACACAGCGAAGCTGTGTTCACTTATCACCATGTTGTGATTCAGGCTGGCAGGAATTCTGCCATGAGAATTAAAGGGAATGAGCAGAGATGAGGTGGCGTCTCCTCTTTCTGCAGCATCCCTTTATTATGACGCACCTCTCCTCATTATTTAGACACTGTAAAATGTCTGCATCTTTATGAGAAGCCAAAGTCAGTTGTGATAAGTACCACCCTGTGGTTATTTTTGTCTTTGTGTCTGCATTCAGTTCAACTTTATTTGTATAGTGCCAATTCACAACAAATTCATCCCGGTGCACTTTACAGACAATCAATTCAAGTCAATACATCACAATGCAATCTGTATTCATGCAAAGCAATTTAGAATAGCTAAGGAAAGCAATGGATTGCATCGAACCTTGACTTTGATCCAGTCCGCCTTCCTGAGCATGCTAGGGGCGAAAGTGGAAAGGATAAACTCCCTTTTAACAGGAAGGGAAAACCTCAGGTAGAACCCGGCTCAAGGAGGGTGGCCATCTGCCTCGACCGGTTGGGGTGGAGAGGACAGGAAAGAGAGATCAACATACATCCCAACTTTTAGCCAGGGAGATCTGCTAAGAGAGAAGAGGAGAAATACGTTAATGATGTTTCTACATGGAAGATAAGGAGCAGAGAGATGTAAAGCTCAGTGCATCATAAGTGGTCCCTCAGTGGTCTAAGCTTATGGCTGCATAGCTAAGGGATGGCTACCACCATTCCACTCTGAGACTCTAGGATCCACAAGTAAACCTGCAGGTCTGAGAGCAAAGTGCTCCGTTGGGAATTTATGGAGCAATGAGATCTTTTGACATACAATAGAGCTATGTCATAGAGAGCTTTATATGTGAGAAGAAGAATTTAAAATTCTATCCTAGATTTAAAGGTAGGGTAGGAGATCCTAGAAAAACCATTGGAGCAAGCTACATTTTGAAAATACACAATTCAAATGTCCAAAGGGGGAGGGACAAATGGCAGTTGAGTTTGATAGACATATCACCATCCAGTCTCAGAACGGGCCAGTTAAAATGATTGGATGGTGTTTTTTCAGTCCTGTCTGTTCCACAGGTGACTAAAAAAAAATTATTTTTGTGTTGGAGCATTTGATTAATTGGTTGCAAATGGCTGTGAAGGGGATTTTAAGCAATATAGTAAAAAATGCTCTTGGAAAACATTTCCTACTCTTTAACAGGGAGCCACTGAAGAGAAGCTAAAACTGGAGAAATATTAACTTTCCTGGTCGTTCTCATTAGAACCCTCGCTGCAGCATTTTGGATCAGTCGGAGAGTGTTCTCTAATCTTTGTGCAGTTTGTGCTATAATACGACAGTAATATAGAAAAGTAAATATAACTTTGATTATTTCAGCCTCCAAAGACAGACGCTGTGTTTTTAACTGTCCAATCAGCTGCCTGTTGTTGCACTGGACTGCATCGGTCATCAATCTTCCACAAATGTTTTTGTAAGAGCTGTCTGTTTGTTTTCACAGCTCAGTGCCAATATCTTCCCAGGTTGTGCAGTCCTGTATACACAAATCAATGCAGAGGTCTGGCCAAAAAGATGGGCAAACAAATGTTTGGACTGTACTTCTTCTGCCAACTTGGACTGAGGTGTAAAAAATACCCACAAGCTGAGGCCAGAGTGTTTACATGGCACAGACTTGGTCAGCAGATTGTGGTTTGAAAACCAAATGGACACATTGTTTGCTATGTACAACTAAAACCCACCTGCCACCATTAAGAGGACCACAGCTCTTTTCTAGATTCATTCAGGGTATTCCGTGCTGGATTTTGCAGCTGGCACATCAAGTTTCTGCGTGTAAACGAGGAATTTGCTCTGTAATTTAATTCAAATGAATCCAATCTGGTTTTCCATCTGTAAGATGAGTTCATTTAAGTTAAAGTTCGAGTCAAATACCTTTCTGAAAGATTAAGTTTTAAGGATATTGTTCATGCACTTTTATTTAATAAAAATTCCATGACACTAATGCAACAGCCATAAAACAGGCTCGTTAACAAGCCAGATGTGATATATTGATGTCATCAGTGCTAAAACCAAAATCTTCCCCATTATCCTTCATGTACAAAAGTAATGAATGTAACACTATTACACCCTGCTGCACTGATGACTTGTAGGTTCTTATGAAGTTTAAAGTGTGAAAATCACAAATGACAATTTCAACTATTTACTAACAAATCCCTATTATTATGTGTGCAGCAAATGACTACATGGCACCAAATGGGGAAAAGTGATACTCATCACCTCCCTGACTATTTTATAGCTGCTGGCCAAGCGTTCTTCATGACACTATCACTTCCTTTTGACCTGCCAGAGCCCTTGGCACCGGTGGGTCAGATTTTAGGAGCTGGCATCATCGAAGTTTGTGGCAGCTCTTTGCCCGTATGCACAGAATCATCAGCTTCCATGGGCATGTGCAACCGCCAGGCCATTAAAACGGCTCTGACTATTAAAAACCCCCCAAAAAACAAACCTATTAATAGAGACGAGGTGAATCAGCCAATCCCACTTCTGACATTTCAGGGAAATCACCCTTTACCCTTTCATTCTCAGCCTGGCACTCCTTCCATTTATTGTATGCCAGGCAACAACACTAATATGCCAAAATGGCAGGTAGAATTGTTAATCTACTTTTGGAAACTTGGCAAATGTAGACTTTAATACAGGGTGTTTCCTACTGTGCAGTTGAAAAATAAAAACAAACTCCACCTTGCCTGGAATAAAGGTTTGGATAAAATACCACACCTTTTAAGGTGTGTGAGACAATGTACATTTCCTGAGTTTAAGCTCTCGACACTTTAGTTTTATTCATTCACTTGTCCCTTCTTTGCTCAAGTCACTAAATTAAAAAGAAAACAGCACTCAGAATTGTAAGGTAACGTGTCACGATTCACTTCGGCTTTGCCTAAGGCGTGTATCTTTTAAAATGTTGTCCTCAGTTGTGCGCTGCATTATCATTGAAGTAAAATGGATAGGCTTGAAGCTAAATAGCAGAAACAGAATGAATAGCTCACAGAGGAGTACAGGGTGGGAGCTGTCATAACAACATACCATTTGAAAGCGCCAAGCTTCCCTCACCATCAAGTGGTGTCACATTCAATAGTGCAAAGATTCACTGATGGGGCAACAGCCCATATACTGTATACACATGCACACAGAGACTCAACACACTCATTTACACACACACCGGCGGGCTGCCAGCTGTTGACTCGACAGATTGGTACTGTAGTGTACTCAATGGCCCCATTTCATATCCCCGCTGGCCCCTTTTAATTTATTTGAAAATGACTGGACGAGGAAAAGCAACATGGCACAGTGATTAGACTGCAAACGAGTTTTATCAAAGCTTTTGCTGTTAAACATTTTCCCTTCACTTTCACCTACTTTTTCAGACATCTCCAGATGTGGGTTTAAGCCTTACAGTGCTTAATGAGGATATTTGTTTCTCTCTTCTTTTCTTTTTTTTCCCCCCAAAGGATTATTTTACTGATCTGATCACCAATGACAGCATCAACTTTTTCCTGAATTCCAAGAAGTCGTACCCTCACCGTCCTGTGTTGATGGTCATCAGCCATGCTGCTCCTCATGGCCCAGAAGACTCAGCCCCGCAGTATGCAGAGTTCTTCCCAAATGCTTCACAGCACATGTAAGTAATACACACCTGCACTGCATGGCACATAGACTGATTTCAGATTTTGACACCTAATTGAATGTTCCTAACATCGTGACAGTGGGCTTACCCCTTCATACCCAGGGATGACAGGTTGCTTAGAAGCTGCAGCGGGCTGATGACATGGGAAGCGTCAAATCAAAATGATTTATCATCCTAGAATAGCGGGGGTTCATACCATGGAGCAGATCGGGGTTGGCTTTTTGACATAGCACAGGGCTGATGCCAAGCCAGCAGTGGCCTCCAACAAGTCTCATCTCTTTTAGCTGAGGCGGCGCTTCGACTGACTCTGGGTCGTCCCATTGGGACTGCGCCATACCACCTCATGGCCAGGCCTCCAACAGGCTGCCATGATGTGGCACACAATTGGATTTCAGCTCAGAAATGAAATTAAGTGCTTTCAGTGTGCCTATCTGTCATTTCCCACCCCTCTTATATATTTCTTTATTAATTACCCTTCCTCTCAAACAATCATATACCTCTCCATGTAGAATTAGTTTTCTCATCCCAGCTCATTCTGTTCAACCCTTCCTCCTGTCCTGTTTAATTCACAAAGGACTTCCTGACCCTGTCCATATCAATCAGTAGTTTCCCCCTATGGCTCCTAGGACGTGAGGAATGCATTGTGTGCTTAGGAACACCCTTCGAGGCATTAATTTATTTTTAGCTGGAGCCTCAGAGTGAAGGGGGTGAAACTGGGGCCCACTGTGACTACAACGGTTGCCCCAGTGACTGTGTGTAGGTGCAGTGTGAGAGAGACGTGGTGAGGTTACTGTGAAGTGCACAGGTGGTTGGCATGGGTGGGTGTTTGTTTGCTTTTTCATTACCAGATGTTAGAAATCCTCTCATGTAAACAGGATTATTATTTGACACTGTTCCAGTTTGTTTGTTTCGAGCATCTACTTGATGTTTCTGCTCTATATCTGTGTTGTAGATGTTCCATACAGCTAACATGTTCTGCACTCAGGGGTGGGAAGAGACTGTGTGGCAGTATAGGAGGAGGAGCCTCATAAATCAAGCGAGCGTCTGTACTTTTGACAGCGACAATAGCAGGGGAGGGCTTGATGTTGATGTCATTAAGATTCCTCACTGAAGGTGTTTTTGCTCAGTTCCTTAGATGTAAGTAAAGCTGTGATCGGTTTTAAATAGTTTAGATTTGATGTGGTTTCTCAATTGCATGTCTCTTAATAGCAGGGAGTGATTGAAGTAATTCTGGTCCTAACTTAAACTAATTGCTTTGGAAAAGCCAGTAATCTTCACATGGGATGCATCTCTAAGTTTTGTCAAATCAGGAGAAGGCGCTCTAGAGTGAGCAGTGCTGCTGTAATCCAGTCCTGATACCAAAAAACCCAGACCTATATGTGACAGGTGGCAGGTGTGACCTCTCCTATAGACTGGCTTCATTCCACTGACCTCTGCATTCCTGGTTCCCTGGTGCTCAAGACCCCATACCTTGGTGGCCCATTGCCCAGAAACAGGTCTCTTTGTGGGGCTTATTAGACCGCCTGCTAAGTGGGTGAACAGTTCACCCTTTTCACAAAGCAGGCCTGAGGAGACGAAGACAGAAAGCAGCTCAGTGAGTGAGAGCAAAGCAGCTCTCATAGCAGGTCTTCATTAAGTATCAAAGTTTTGATACCCTGGGTTGCTTATAAACAAATGAAAGCTATTCATTTTTAGTAGCTCGTTTTATGAGTGACTTGGTGTAACAGAGGGCAGATGACTCCAAAGCTATGTTGACAAGAATTAGGTTTTTGTTTGTTTTTAACCATCTTGCTTTCAATCCCAGAAACCTTACAGGCACAAAGTCTTCAGTATTCTTTATTTCTCCTGTTTACAACTACTACCTTAGCTTTTCTGTCATTTCTCCATAAAGAAGACTTCTTCTCCCCATCTTCCTGCTGTTTATTCCCTCTTGTTGTTCTCCCATTTCAAATGACTGTGACTTATTGAGTTTTTGGTCCAGAGGTTGTTGCAAGCTTGACTTTGGGGCCTATTATTTTCATAAGCATGTGCCAACCCTCAAGCGACTTGTCTGTGCCAAGAGCGCAGATGAGCGAGGAGACTCTCGTCTCTGTGTGAGAGGAGAGACGGTCGGAGAGGGGTGTGGAAAAACAGCGAAAGGTGCCGTCTGCGGAGTATTAAGACATTTCCGTCAACAAACAGAGCAATTATTGATGCGTGTCAAACAAAGTGGACAAATGTGGCACCTGTTGCTGTGCAGCAGTTTGTGAAAAGTAGCAGACAGGTGTTTTTTAGCATCTTGTATGTGCTCTGATAACTCGTATGTAGACAAATTGTCATACTTCTATGTGAGATCATCATGTACCTAGTATATATGTACACTCTAATAAATAAATACAGCACGTTTTGCATGTCTCTTTTTTTTTTTTGTCTGTCTTGCCAGCACCCCTAGTTACAACTATGCCCCAAATATGGACAAACATTGGATCATGCAGTACACAGGCCCAATGAAACCAATCCACATGGAGTTCACCAACTTCTTGCATCGGAAAAGGCTACAAACACTTATGTCTGTGGACGACTCTGTGCAGAGGGTAAGCATATATATATCCATAGACCTCAAGTTCCTCTAACTATGTCTGTGTAGTCGACTGCACTTCTCATTGTTGCTAACTTTACGCAGGTTTACGACATGTTAAAGCAAACTGGGGAGCTGGACAACACTTATGTCATCTATACAGCAGACCATGGCTACCACATTGGCCAGTTTGGGTTAGTCAAGGGGAAATCAATGCCTTATGATTTTGATATCCGTGTGCCATTCTTCTTGAGAGGACCCAATGTGGAGCCTGGAGCAGTGTGAGTAACAACTGAGATCATCAGCTTATGAGATACATTGTTTCTACATTGCACAAGTTTCAAGGATGTGCTGTTCTTTACCACCCATGTTCTCATTTTTTTCTTTCTCCAATCATTTTGTTTTCACAGTTAATTTCTTTATATGTACATATATATATATATATATATATATTTTTGCTACACAATATATAGTTAACTCTGTGTACTTCTTCAGAAACCCTCATCTTGTGTTGAATATTGACTTGGCTCCCACGATCCTCCACATTGCTGGACTGGACACACCCCCAGACATGGATGGAAAGTCCATCCTTAAGCTGTTGGAGCAAGAACGGACTGGCAACAGGTTTGTGTGGATCCATCATGCTGTAATGGATATTTTGAACAATAATTGCACAGTGTGCACATTCTATGCAACTTTTCTCTTCATTGGCCGTTGCCGGCAAATGTAAATTTCCATAGTGTTAATGATTGCATTTGCTCCAGCTGAGCACCAAGTGAGTTCAGGGCAAATTTTTTTTTTTCTTGGCTGTGGGACTTTGGCTGTAAGTCGCTGAGGTCTCTCTTTATTAAGTTTCCCTTAGAATTTGTTTGTAAGCTGGATCATGTGTTACTTCTCAAAACCCACTAAACTAACGGTTTTAAATGTGAATGCAAACAGCTATCCTTTACAAAGCATCTATTGTTGATATATCTGCACAAAAAATACTTTCAGAGAAGCAGAAATAACTGAGATAATCCGTTTAATACTCAAAAGCCTTTACACCATTCCCTTGAACCCACAAGATTTGGAACTTGCTGTGATCAACTTCCATAATCTTGGCTAGCTTAGTACCCGACACACTGGAGAGCGGATAGACCATCTGAATTCTATAAACTTGGTCCGTTTTTGTTTTCCCAGATTCAAACCCAACCGGAAACCCAAAGTCTGGAGAGACACATTCCTGGTGGAGCGAGGGTAAGCTGGGGTTCTTTATTCCCCATCCACACCACAGGCACATCCTCATCATTGCAGGGCATTGTGTATCACATAAACCTGACAAAACTTTCAAGTGAACCAGAAATGTGTAAGGTTCAGTTCATGATCCCAGCTATTTGTTATCTGAGAGACATTTCCTGACCGCAGACGGCTTGGAAGGCAGTGATGGTGGAGGAGATTGAAGTGTTCTAAGTTGTTTGGTAAAGCTATAAACGGCTGTCAAATTATGACTGTTCGCTCTGGGGGTGCTGACACATGTTTAACCAGGTCATTTACTGGAAAAACAGGACGAGTCTTTGTGCTCTCAGGGGGCCTTGCAAGTATTGACTACATTATTGTTGCCCTAAACAGGACTTAGCCTGCAGAAAGAATATACATTTCAGTAACTCAGCCGAGCTAGACATATGCAAAATAAACACAGGGTGTCCAGGCTCAGGATGATGTTACCTGAGGAATGACTGGAAAACTCACACTTAATCCACTCGCAGGACATGTCACCAGCTCTAGTGAAGAATGCAGCAGTCAAACTCCTCAAAACGCTTTACTGTTTCGCCAAGTCTTGTTTTCTTTGCAGAGCACACAAATGGATACAGCAAGCGCCTTGTTGCAAACACTGTCATTTCTTTGTTTAACCTCTCCTCTCTACCAGGAGGTATAAGTTGCAGAAAGTCTGGGGGATGGGGGAGTAGTAACCTAGTGGTTACAGTGGTGGGTTTGGGCAGGCCTTGGCCCAGGGTGGCGACAGAGGTGAACCACTGTGGGCCCCAGAGCAAGGCCCTTAACCCCCCAAATGCTCCCCGGGCTCCAAGTGCTCATGACAAATAAAAGGAAATGGGAACAAAGCTAGTTTATGCAGGCAGCATTGGTGATGATCTTGTTTATTATAATATACTTCCTCACAGCGTTTTCTCTTGTCATTTCCTTTTTAATTTGTATTTCTTTTTCTAAATTGCTAGCTTAGGAATCCCTTCTCCTCTCTACTAATTTACTCATTTGCCAGCGAGTGCATCAACATCTGCAGACAAGTATTCAGGAGTGTAAGGGAAGCTCTATTTAGCTGTTGCCACGCATCCAGATCAGTCTCCTACTGGTATTGCACTAGTGTATGTACTGCTCTCTATGGAGAGAAAAAAAAGTATTTGACCTTTACTCTGTAAGGGCTTTAGCTGTTTTAAGCTGTTCCTCTATTAAGCCCAATTGTTTGTAAAGGCTGTCTGCTGATACACTTGTAGCTAAATGCTGAGATTAGCCTTCTTGGACCCTGCACTGTTACTCAGGCACATATGTTTTCTGTGCAGTTCTCTCACGGGTCATGTGATACGCTCTGTGATTTAATACCCTCACATGACCTTACAGTACTGCCTCTGAGACTGTGAAATGCTGGATGACAGCTGGAACTGGCAGTGTTGTCCTAGAATCTCATCATCTACGACGTAATGCAGTCGTCAGGGAGTGACATCAACAACTGTTGGCTCTTTAAGTCGAGACTACAGCCAAGACAGTCTGTGAATGTTGTCTCTTTTTTTTATTTCTCCTTTGGAGTGCTACAAAGAATCGGACAAGGAAATGGCCTTACACTTGCTCGAGACAAGTTGTTCTGTGCTTTTTTTTTTTTTTGTCCTTGTCGTCCCGTCGGTGGTTCACGAGGACTTTAGACATGTTGGCAGAGTTGGGAATAGAGGAAGTGACCAGGGGGCTTGGCACTGCCAGAGAAAAACTTAGCCAGTCCTTGTTGTGGTGGCTGCAGTGAAGAGAGGTGCAGCTGAACTTCATGCCAAGCTGAGGTCAAACAGTCTGGAGTAGGACTGAGCTGCATGCCTTGACCTTTAGATAGACCTATGCATATCATCATCTTTTCATGGTCAAGATCATGACTCACACACAGGGTTAACTACAAGAGAGTCAAAACACTCTGTAAACTCATTTTAACCGTATAATGGCCCTTTAAATAAGACTGTGTACCTCTTGCGTCTGTCTACATGTCATGTCTTTCAGAAAGATCCTGAGAAAGAAGGATGACTCCATGAACACTCAACACACCAACAGCCTTCCAAAGTACAAGAAAGTCAGAGAGACTTGCCAGCAGGCTGAATACCAGACTCCGTGTGAACAGCCTGGACAGGTAAAAGAAAACCTTAATTTTCAGAAAAGGGCACATCCTCTCTCTGCAAACACATTTTGTAGCAACAATGAACAAAACTTCAAAGTACCCTCTGTGCTGCCTGTTGAAGAATTCTGCAGAACCACGAGTAAAACAGCCATTTACAAGTACATCACTTGGTTTCCAATGGGTCTCTCTTGCGCTGTTTTGTGGTTCATTAATTTGTGGGTACTTTCCTTTCATCTGTGGCCATTAATTTTCTGGCAGACTAACGGCCAGATGGTACAGTATGTGGCCTTGGAGCAGACAGGCCAGAGCAATACAAATTGTTACAAATTTCAGGTAGTGTTAAATGACAGGCAGAGTCTCTAAGGGTCTAACTAATGCAGTCCAGATCAATTTTATGACCACACAACTGTGTGTACCTAACAATCACTTATTAAAGACAGCAACAGAGCAATTTTGGTCAAACTCAGATGTGTGCGGTGCATGCTAAATGGCTGCAGCATTTAAGCTGTATGTAATGTACCTTTTTAAACTGATCATAGAGGTGAAAGACTGTGTGAGTGGCTTGCTGTGCTTGCCAGTCGTGATTCAGCAGGCATTATCATCCTTTCTGCTCCTAACAAAAATAAAACCAGGAAGCGTCCTGCAGAGTAGATCTTTAATTGCGAACCCAGATGGCTGTAAAATGACATTTGCTGGAAGCCAAGCAAGCTTTTTAAGCAGCCGTGGTAACTCTGGCAGCAAACCACTCCTCTCCTCCTATGTTTCTTGTGAATTTCTGCTGCTGCAGTGGAGCTGCTATACATGCAGATGTTGCAGTGTTAATGGGTTAAAGCACTTGCAATAGGGTGATAAAGAAAGCCGGAGTTTAATCATCTTTTTTTTTTCCTTTTTCTTTCCCCTTGCATCTTGTCTAATGTTAAGCATAGATGCTTTGCCAGGCCTGTATGCTCCCCTAGAAGAAACCTGATCTGTCTTTCTCCTCTTTGTTTGGACCTTTGTTCCCACACTTAGCCCTGGTCATCTGCACCACACTCTAGACATGCTTATTCTGTTTCCTCAGCTCAGCAATCTACCACAAAATGTTCCTTTCCTAGTGGAAAGCGTGTTGAGAAAGACGCAAAGGATGTAGACTGTGGAAGTGTATTTACACAATTACATCGATGGCGTACTTAGCATGGACAGACCCAGTGTGAGAGTGATGGTGTGGGGGGACGCCAGACAGGCCTAGTTCATCTCATGTGGTTGATCTTTTTTGCTGCTTTTGACATTTTTCCCCCCCATGTGGGCAAAATCTACCTGATTTTGTCTGTAAACGTTTTTATTTTTTCAGACATTTCTTTAACAATCTGAAACCTTTCACTTTAAGTTGTGGGAGAACTTCTTTAATATAATTGGATGATGTCTATTTTGGCAGGTTTTATGCTTTAGAGAGGGATTTTGAGAGAATATTCATCTCCTTGTTTATTTCTGCTTTGGTTGTTTCTGACAGAGGTGGCATTGTGTGGAGGAGATCACAGGGAAGTGGAGGATACAGAAATGTAAAGGTGGCTCAAAAGAAGGCTCCAGAAAGAGGGCCCGCAGCCTGAAGCCCCGCAGCAGTTACGATAACGGAGAGAAGTCCTGTGACTGTGAAGAGACTCTGTATAAACCATCCAGGACTGACCGTCGTGCCCAGCGTCAGCGTGAGTGGACATTTTACCTATGTCATGTAAATGGTACAGAACTGCTTAGTCATGTTTGTGGCATTTTATTTCACCATTTTATCTTGCGTTGACACGGCTTCTGTTAATATGCACATTTTATTTGCTTACAATTTTGCCATAAAATGTTCAGGACCGGCTGGAGAAAAGAAGTCTGTAAAGATTCAGAGCTTAAGTTTCTGAATTGGTTATTAGTCCTCTGAAGAGATTTCTGCAGAAACGCAAACATCCTGCAACAAGTCTGAGTTTCTTTGTGTGCTCCCAGAATTATGTTCTCAAATAGTACAATGCCCTCTAGTGTTCCTCTGATGAAATACAGCTCTAGTGTGAACATCTACTGTACAGCTCGACTGCTGTTGTAGTTGATGCTGCTTGACTCACTTTTTTGTTTTTGAACAGGTTATCGCCCTCGTTTTGTCCACACACGGCCTGCCAGGTCTCTGTCTGTGGAGTTTGAGGGTCAGATTTATGACATCGACCTGCAAGCAGACGACCAATCAGCCATCCGCCGCCGTGTTATCTCAAAGCGTCACTACAACCCGGAAGATCCAGACTTTGACTGGGGAACTGATGATGGTTCAGAAGAGATGCTGGCAGATGATACCAATGCCGTGGGATATCCCAACTCTGTGAAAGTTACCCACAAGTAAGAAATCCACGCTGGTTAGAGTATGGACGCTTATCTGGCTGTCTGAATAACAGGATATGGCGTTCTTTCTTTCTTGGATTGCTTTCAGATGTTACATCTTGATGAATGACAGCGTTCACTGTGAGAGAGAAATCTACCAGTCTTCCAAAGCCTGGAAGGATCACAAGAGCTTTGTGGACCAGGAGGTGAGCATGAAGTTGATTCACTCGTCCCATTTCTTGCTTGCATTTTATCAGAGGTTGATGATCATTGGTGGCATTGCTTCCATTTTTTCCTCTCTAGATCGAAGCGCTTCAAGACAAAATCAAGAACCTACGAGAAGTCCGAGGCCACCTGAAGAGGACGCGCCCAGATGAATGCGACTGTGGGAAGAGGTTGGTCCCTGACGCTTCACTTTAAAGATAAATCTTTTTGATATTTCTGCAAAAAAAAATTGAAGTCATTTGTAGTTTGTTTTAGACTTCATGTGAAACACTGTTGGAGTGCACGGACAAAACATTTCCTTCCACGTCCTTAGTCTTTTTTTCTGTTTATAAAACCAGCTATTATAGCAAAGGACACAGAAACAAAGCAGAGAAATTGAAGAGCAGGAATGATCAACTCCATCCGTTTAAGTGAGTTTCATTTCCCCTTTGATTATGCGTGCGCCATCATAACATCTGTAACTGACTTAGAGTATGCAGGTAGTGTACCGTTTAACTGTATGAATGTGGAACAGTTGCCCCACATCTGCATGGTCTCTGCATGCCAGGTTATGAGTTCCCAAATAGATGATCAGTCTGTGAAGGAGTATGTGTTGTGTGATGTGTTGATGTTTGTGACCCTTTAACACTTCCAGGTTTCTGAAACAAGCATGTTATTTTTTTTTTTACATTTTCATTTTACGTTCTGGTCCCTGAATAGAGTTTAAATGACAAAGCAGATGTTTGGCCGTGGATCTGTTTTAATGCGTGTGCCTGGAAGTGATTGAGTTGCATGGAGAGATGGAATGATTCAACAGAGGGGAAATCAGTCAGCCTCTCAAACACAGTGATCAACTTGCACCAGGAAACACTGGGAACCGATTATGCCAATACAAAGCAGCTGCTTTGAGCTGTGCTGTTGCGAGGTCAGACAGGGAGGGAGAAGGGATGGCGACTGGAATGTTATCCCAGAAAAACTTGGACATATTAAGAGCTGAAACATAAAAGTAAACAGCCTGTCATATCCTGGCATGGGAAATGCCTTCTGGAATTCCCCCCTCAGTTCATCTATTACTGCACCAGAAGAGGATAGGGCTTGATGTCATGTTTGCATCACACTTTGAGAAATTCTGTTATGTTTCTGTCTGATAGGGAGGCCGCACAGGAAATCGACGGGAAGACCCAGTTGTACAACGAGATCCGCAGGAGGAAGAAGGAAAGAAAGGAGAAGAAGCGGCAGAGGAAGGGGGACGACTGCAGCCTGCCAGGCCTCACATGCTTCACACACAACAATGACCACTGGCAGACCGCTCCCTTCTGGACATGTGTGTATATTTAAGTCAAAACTCTCTATTCCCCATTATGGCAGATAAGAGCATTCCTGTGTCAGTCACTATTTGAAGCTGCTTTTTTCTACCGCCTGCATCATTTCCAGTTCTCCGCTAAATCCATTCCACAACTCACTTTTAGTTTTTTCTGCGTGAGAAGAGCCAGACTGACAATGATGACAATGTCCATTATTTTTCTAGTGGGTGGATTCTGTGCATGCACCAGTTCCAACAACAACACTTACTGGTGTCTGAGAACCATCAACGAAACGCACAACACACTCTTCTGCGAGTTTTCTACCGGCTTCATGGAATACTTTGATCTCAACAGTGACCCCTACCAGGTGAGCGAAGATCTGTCTAGGATCATTCAGCTGGGCACTCTCACTGTATTCCTGCTTCTTCTTTCCAGAACTATTTTTATGGGCTAAAATGCATCCATATGCTTTAGCACGTTTAGTCATTTTGAAGGTTTTTATCTTTGAATATATAGTTTATCCTGCTGTTTTCTGTACACACACTCACACTCACACTCACACACACACATGGTTCCCACAGTCATGGAAAACCTGTTTTTCCTTAACATAGTCAGAAAATAATACAAACTTTGCCTTCCAGCCATGACATGTCAATTTTAGTTGTTTTTCCTACATTTAGCTTCGTGTTGAAGGCTTTATTTTTTTCTCTTTGATTAAACTGCACACAGCCTTTTTTGTGCCAGATATTACATAATAACTTTAAAGGACAACTGCTTGTTTTATACTGGGAAGCAGCTGATAATACCATTACTGTAGTGTATTTGCATGTTGGTGCACTTTTCCCTGATACTGGAATCACACTGTTTTCCGGAGTGTTTTAAAGGCGATGCAATGCCTGATATTTGAGATTTTTAAAGGCTGTGATTGGTGTCATGATGTGTGTGACTGTGTCAAATTTACAGCTGACCAATACAGTATCCGCAGTGGATCGGGATGTCCTAAACTCACTCCATGCTCAGCTCATGGAGATGAGGAGCTGTCAAGGGTACAAGCAGTGTAACCCTCGTCCTAAAGGTTTGGACACAGGTAAAAAAAAAACTTCCTTCTAGTCTGATTTTAACCCAATTTTTAACATACTTTGAGGGTGTGGTGGATATGGACTGATATGGGGTTGTTAGTCCACCAATGACTGAAACAGATTCTTCTTCCAGAAGAGTTGGTGATTTATGTGGATCATTGGTTGAATTGGTTTGAGCTTAAAAAATAAGAAGAAGAAAAAAAAAGAAGCTGTAATCTGATGGATGATTTGTTAGTAGTAACACTGAGTAGTCTGCTACTTTGAGTCTGTTTCAGTCTGGGGTGGTGTGTGTTTGCACATATCTGCATGCTGCATGTGTTTGGAGATTATCCAGTCAGCGTCGTGCTGAAATTTCAGGTGGAGGTGATTTAAATCTTCACTGAGATTTGTTTCCCTTGTCTGTACTTGATTTTTAATATGTTGTCTTTAAGAACAATGACAAACGCACACATTGACCTCTCTTTCAGCCCAGGATAAATCAACTCTGGACCCCCCATCCCCCCACATTTTGCTAACGGATTACATTTAAAGTTGTTTTGTTTTTTTTTAACCAAAAGAGTACTGCTACGTTTGTGCGTCCTGGCCCTCTTCCCTTTTGTGAGTCACTGAGTGTTAAAGATATTATTTTGAGGATGCTGTCATCATTGCAATTGAGGCTGCCATTTTATTTGAGCCTGTCATGCATCACTGCTCTCATCAGCCATAATATATATTTTTCTACTACCACCCAGTGGTCCAAGCACCCTGAGGAATAGACATGCCAGTGATGAAGGTGGTTAATAAGTAAGGTCACAGTGACATCATCCTGCGGTGTTTGTGTGTGGCATGAACTGGCTGTGCTGTTTATGACTTGAGGATAAAACCTTCATGTCTATCGTTACCAGCTGGAGAGGAGAGCACAGGAGCGGCCAAGCTGTGCTGAGAAAACTCGATTGTGTTTCAGTGTTGGCATGCCGAACCTGTCAGAAGCACGCCAAGTCATGTCGCAAAACAGTGTAAAATGTCTTACTTGCGCTGGCTGCCCTCCTTCGGGTGAAATGCCAGTTCTGTCAACCAGGGAAATTGCTGTTGTGGCTCCATCAAGTTTTGTTTCTGTTGGAAAAATAGATTATTAAAACTTAATTGTCTGATGACATGGATCTAGCAGCATCTATTTGCGAAGTGGGACTTAAATCTTAGTCACCCAACTGAATAATCTTGTCTACTTTGCCTTGAAGGGGAAAACCTGTTGAACTTGCCGCCTATGGAACCACTTTATTCTGAATTTCTCACCTTTCTTCCTCGTTTTCTTCCTTTTTGTATCCAGGTCTCTTTCCTCTTCGGTCCTTCCAATCGCCATTTAATTACGTTTCTCCATAGCAAGTAGCAGCAGTGCATGAAGAACTCCTCAGTGTGACCGATCGATTTATTTCCCTCTCCACAGCCCTTTGAATCAAATCATTAACAATCGATTGCTTTTATTTTTCCGATCAGGAGGTAAAGATGGAGGAAGCTATGAGCCACACAGGTATCCGCCAAGTTTTGTTCCTCTTCAGTAGCTTTTTCTTTAACACCTGCACGGGCTGAACTGCCTCATTCCCAACTAATACATCCATCCATGGAGTGCTGACGCTTGATCTATGGCTGCATGCTGGGAACACGCTAACAAATCGTAACAGAACTTTTTTTTCCCCCCCTCCCACCTCTGCGCACACAGTCTGTCCTCACCTTATCTGCTGTGTAATGAGTCCGCAAGTACTTGAACGTGTAATCAGCTGTACAGATTTTTCCTGCTACACCTTTATAGCAGTCTTCGGTGTTGATCAGAGTTGATTCCTTTTATATAGCATGGCTCCATGTAAACGTAATAATCCACAGTGGAGAAGAGAGGTGCATCGAGTGCATGCGAATGACTATGCATGGTGCTGTATCATCCCCCTCATGCATCATTACATGAAAGCTAAAGGAATGGGTAGACACTGCAAAATATGCTTATGAGATGATTGACGCTGCTATCTGCCTCAAGGTTATGTAGCCAAGGTGAGGTTAGCCTAGCCCCCCCCCCCCCCCCCCACCCAAAGGGGGGGAAATAGTTTTTAT
>JAOXYM010000019.1:13169967-13183771 GCA_028567055.1 Leptatherina wallacei
ACTTAGCCTTGTAACCAACCTTTGTCTCGTTGGTATTCAGTTTTTTTGGGCTAACTGGAAGGTCAGCGGTTAAGGAAGTTACATTGATCTTTATCTTCCATTAATGGTGAGCTTCTGGCTAGCCCAAAACCATTGCACTTCATACCCAGTGTATCATGCTGATATATGATCAGCATGACAAAGCATTTCTGTTAACCTGATTTGTTGTATATTGACAGGAAAAAAGCTGAACATTGGCTTCACCACCAGGGCTAAGCTCAACAGGCTCCTGGATGATGGCGACATCACACCACGTCAGATGGAGAAATTCCATGAAGCGGCTTTGGCATTTCTCATCAATGCTGTGGAGTACGCTCTAAAGAAGCTGCCCCTACAAGAGCCACTGCTTAAGCACGCTAAGTTTGTAGATGTTCGGCAGAGGTTGGAATGTGTGGTAGAAGATGCCCTTTACTTTGTTGAGAGGTTAGCGTTTTTCAGCAATTTCTCTTTGTTTAATTCCTCTATACTAAGACACCTAAACACAAAGAAATTCAATACTAAGACACAGTATCACTAGACTTTTGTCTCTAAGCATAAGAGCCATCCCTCAATTGCTTATTTTCTTTTATATGCTCACTCCATTAGGTTGATGACCATGTATCAAAAACAAATAACATGCAACTTTATTTTTCTTAAATTAGGTTTTCCCACCTGCTCCCCTTCCATGGGCCACAGGAGCATGACCTACTGAGCAGTGAGTTCCTGGAATACCAGACAATGCCACCTCTGCAGGACACAGAGGAAGTTGAGATGGAGAGCTTCTGGGCTGAAATGGCAACCCGAAAACACAAGGTAAGAACTATACGTGCACACCAAGGTCTCAATAGATATAACTTTTCAAGCATTATTGGTTTTTTTTTCTTCTTTTTCCCATTTAACACTAGAACCACCAAATTCCAATACCTGCCAGAACTGCCAGAGGAGGTCATTTAACTAGCAGAGAAAGTATAAAGGTGGTGTTTACAGAGGCAGAATTGTTTTCCCTTAAGTTTTTATTATAAGTTAAGTTATAATTCTGAAGTAGATAAAACCTTAATAAATAAATAATAAATTGATTATCATTTTAAATTACTCCTGGGTCATCTTTTAAGTAGAAAATATCACCAATCAGGTAACATTGAAAATATTTTTTATATTTCATATTAAATGTTTATAGATCTTTTTTTTTTTTTTATGGGAACAAAAAAGCCTCATATTATGTTTGAGTAACAAAGCAGAGCGCTGGATGTCAACTGACATTGATTAATTGTATTACACGTAGAATAAACATGAGGCAACAACAAATAGGGGTGAAACATTATATTTAACAAATAATTAATGAGGAATAAATTGGCAGACCAGACCACAGACCAGACCAGAGTCCAGACCAATGTCTCGACTAGAGTCTCAACTAAACATGGAAAAGCAGCATTTAGCTGTTATACTGCCAATAAGGGGAACGATCTTCCAGTGGAGATTAAATTTTTATCACATGTAGACACTTTCAAATACCAGTTTCTTTTCTTATGTACCTATGCATGAAATTTGCACTGTTAATTAAAACAAATTTTTCTTTTAATAATTTTTATTTAATTAAAAAAATTTTTGGTAATTTTTGCTATTTGTACCTGCCTTTTATGCTTTTTAGCAACACCTGTAATGCTTTTAATGTTTTATGTAAAACACTTGGAATTGTCTTGTACATTAAACATGCTATATAAATAAACTTACCTTGCCCTACTTTAAAAATGCAGGGAGGTAAATTTGACACTTTGCGGTTTTAGTTTTAACAGATGTAAAACTGAAAGTTAATACATAGTTAATTTTGTCTATCAAGTTGTCATCATGAGTCTATATGCTGGTTTAAATTTGTATACATTTTTAAACTAGCATATAAATGCATGATTTTGTCTTAATATACAAAATTAACCATGCATCAACCTATACTTATGTATCAAAGAGAATAAGAAGAAAACCAAAAAACAATGACACTTGGGAGCTTATTTCCACTGTTCTTTGTTCATTCCTCACAGGTGACAGGAGCAAGACTGTTCCAAAGGCTTGCAACAATTGCGAAGCTGGTCCTAGTGCTGCCCCACTCCAATGCAGATGCAGAGCGGGTCTTCTCAATGGTAGGACTGAACAAGACCAAAACCAGGAACAGCCTGGCCCTAGACGGAACCCTATCATCAATAATGACAATAAAGATGGCAGACCTTGAGCCCTGCTTCAAGTTTGAGCCATCCACAGAAATGATCAAGGCCTCAAAAAAAGCCACAAGCCAGTACAACAAGGCACACAGATCATAAGCAATGTATTGTTATGTTGAAATTTCCTGTTTTTTTTCTTAGTGTCACCTTTGTGTAGTTAAGTTGTTTCCTGTTTTATTTTGAAGTTCCTGTTGGCACCTTGTTTCTGTTGCACTTTGAAGAGATAGACAGACATACAGACATGTATGAATACCTTTTTTTTTTACGTTTTGTTTTTTCTGAGCGCTTTATTTTATTATTAAAATCTGCACAAAATGCGACATGCTGTGTCTTATGTCTTGCTCCGGTGTATGTGGCAAAATTTTGGTTAGCTCGACTAAATCTCACTCCAAGAATTTTTGAAAAGTTGGCAGCTCTGTATATAGAGTAACATGCTGCTATTTCTTAGCTCTGAGAAATTAGTTCCAGAGATTTTGTGAGCTGCTGAGGTTGGCTTTACTGTTTCCTTGTGCTTTCTGTTGTTATGCTAAGCTAGCATCTCCTGGCTGAAGGTTTTGGTTTAATGGACAGATATCAGAGGCGTATCAATCAGCTCATATAACTGTTTGAAAGAAGAGTGAGTGAATAAGCACTTAAAATGTGAAACTATTCCTTTCATACATTCTATTCCATGTAACACCATCCATGTCCGCGCATAAATCATTGCATCCTGTGCCAGTGTCATTCAGAGTAGCTCTCACATCCGCTCATGGACATTTGTTAGTGGTAGAATGGACATCTCTGTCCCTTACTGATCTCTGTACTTCTGACCCCTCTGGCACCTGCTTACCAGGCGGCAGCAGCATCGAAAGTGGTCAAAGAGGAGACCAAGCCTCTCCTTCCAGTGAGTCCATCAGCCTGTCAAACTATCTCCAGCTGCAGTAGTTACAGGAAAGCTGATCTCATGGACAGCGAGCCAGAAGCGGTCCTGATGCTTCTTTTAAATGCAGTCATGAAACTGAGCCCAACTCTGATTTAAGCTTCTTGCTGTGGTTTTCTTTTGATTCTCTCCCTGATAACATTTTGAATTCCTTTTATCATTTTTTTTTCCACTGGGGATAAAACCATTCAATTCCAAGCTCACTTTCTTCATTTTTCTTCTTTTGTTGATCAACCTTTTTGTTTGTTCTGCTCCCTTTTATTTCAGGTTACCCGACTTTGCATTTCAGTTCAGCGCAGGCCTGCCTTTCACTATGTCATTATGTATTTCCTGTGCAGCTTAGTGCGTTAGCCTGTTATAATGTATCATTAAATGTTTTTTTCTTTTCAGTCTGTCTTTCTAATGTGAATTAGCAAGAAGGCAGCATGTTTGCACTACTCATGGCTTGAGCTTAGTGTGATTGCTGCATTTATCTAGTGTTGCTTTTAAGTAAGTGTGTGTGTGTGTGTGTAGGTGTGTGCCTGGGGCCACAGACCCCATGTGGTTGGCTGCTGTAGTGAGAACCAGAAGCTGGGCATGACTGCATGTTGAGTAAACATGACAAGATCTGCTCCGTCTTTCTACTCCAGATCGCTAAAGTCTTGTTTCTTTTTCTTTGCCAGCACACAGCCAGTATGGGAAGGACGACAGGGTTAAGCTACCCAACCTGACAGATGAGGGGGTGAACTGGCAGGAACTGGAGGATTTGTATAGCATAAACGAAAGCCTGTATGAATGTAGGCCTGACTACAGCCCAAGTCCAGACAACTGGGCTAACTTCCAGAAGGACATTGATAAAATGTTTGCACTGCAACACGTTTTGAACAAATTAAACCAAACCCAAAAGCTTGACGACTCCACCCTGCCAGAGCTGGGCTCTGGGGCCGGGGGTGGAAGCCTGGATGAGGGCAGCGGAGAAGAGCTGGCCTCCACCAGTGACGTCTGGCCGGGCTTGGCCAAAGAGACTGGCCTCACCACCCCCGCCCCCAGCAGAACGCCATCAGCACCACCCACACGGGAAAGGAAACTGGAATCTGTGGTAAATGACCTTCCTGAGAGCTTTGTGAACAGACTCGGGGCGTCCGTTATGTCGCCATCGCTGGGGACAGTGTCATCATCGGGTCCAAGCAAAGACGAAGCTATCCTCCAGATTAATGCATGGGCGCAGCAGCTGGAGGAGATGGATGGAGAGATGTTTAGTGGGAACGGACTAACTGAGCTAGAGACGCGACATGACAGCCTCTTGCGTACTCACAACAGCTTGCAAGCCCAGTTAGAACCCTTCCCAGCCCACGGAGGGTTCACCAGTCCGCAGCGTCTCAGCCACGACCTGGACCCCGAAGAGGAGGACATTTTCCAGGCCCAAGGCTACCTCCCCTTCTCTCCACAGACTCTGAGGCCAAAGGTGCAGGTCAGCGCCACCAGGACCCCCACAACCACCACCACACAGACTAGCACCTCAGAGAGCGTCGGGGTGGTACTGAAAGCGCTGCCTCAGTCAACTCTGCCCCTCAGTTTGGACTACGAGGGCAGCGGCTCTCTGCCTCAACCCTCCAATCAGACCCTCTGAGGCGGACATGCACTCTGACCAGCCAGCCAGTGAGCTTCTGGTCGCAATAGTGACAAAGACACTGTGATGAGAAGATGAGTTTTTCAAGAGCAATGGCGAGTAATGCCACCTCAGTCAGAGTTGTATAATAAGTATTAAATGTGTTTATTTTTTTACTGGTGCCTACATTTATTAGTAAACAGTGTTATGTTTTTTCTTTTTCAAATATATACACGTGTGCATGTATATTTAGAAAAGAAAAAGCCTTAATGCAGCTGAACTTATGAGTTGCTATTAAAAATGACAGATAAATTGAACACGGATGTTTTTAATCGAAGTTTTTTTGAAAAACTGAGTGGCGAATTCCCCTCAACAGATGGATGATTGGGTTTGGTGAGTTACTCTGCAGTCTAAAAGAAAAAGCTGGTGAATCTTGATTTTTTTTTTCCCAGTTACAAGAGACTTCATAAGAAAATAAATCCCAAATGCACTTTGCCACATTATGATACTCGTTTTTCTGATTTAAAAAAGTGTGCACCACCCGAATTACAATAACTGAGGATCCAGACCAGCATATGTCCATTGGGAAACAAAATTTGATGAAATTTCACAAAACCAAGACACAATCTGGACCAGAACCTCTGAAAAAGTTACAATCTAAACATAAAACACCTGTTGTGCAAATATCCAACTTGTCTTCAATTCGTACTTTTAGCATTTTGTCTCTTCAGTGTAGCAATAAAAAGTTTAGACAATCATGAAAAGTCACTTTAGACTATAACAGCAGCAGCCTGCCGTTGCCTAAAACTATCCAGCTGCAGCAAACCTACATACTAGCCCTACAGGCAAAAAAACAAAAAGAAAATGCATTGCTTTGATTTGTCATCCCAAGGCAGTTTTTCTGTTTTTTTAAAAACTAATTAGCTGCAGTATCACACATCATTGTTGACAGACTGCAGTCAGCGCTGGCGTGAAGTTAATTTTCCTGAGTAATCACAAGAAAATGCTTGCAAAATTACCAGAGGGTCGGAAAATATCCATTGTTTAGCTTTTTTTTTTTCGAAATGTCACCGATTTAATACTTGATGTGCTTTGATAATCAGGAATATTGTGTTGCACGTGGAAAAGTTATTTCAAATATAACAAAGTGGTTGCACACAGTTGTCTTTTTACTTTTAAACCATCAAAGTACTGCAATTCCACTTTAAGTTGGTCACAGAAGTCGTCACTCAGCCCTTTTTCCCTCTCTTGGTGGTGTGTGTAGAAGTGATGGAAGAACTCTGGTTTCAGAAAAAGCCATGATGCTGTCAAATAAACTGTCAACCTCAAACTTGGCCCCACCATGTTTGAAACAACACTTTGACTCCAACTTTTTTCTTTCTTTTTTTTGTAAGTTTTTAATGACAAATCAAGTATTCAAGGCATTTGTAAACCAAATGTTCACAAACTTCAATTACACTTCGGCTCCTTGGGAACACAAAGCAAAAAAACGAGATCAACTTTCAGAATACAGCTTCAGTTCTGTCCTGGAAATTCGCTTTCAGAGAGGACGATGTGTTAAAGCAAACTTTACAGTCGACATGAGGTCGCCTGTGCCAGCAGCAGTCCAGACATTGAGAGCAGGACACTTAAGTGCAGATGAGCTGACATCAGAGCATTAGCAGTGTCTGATCAGTGTGGTATCACCAGATTCTCTGCCTCATTAATGGCTGAAAGTGGCCTTATTTTATTCTCACCTCCAGTTTATTGTTGGAACAGATTCAAAAGCAGTCGTTATAGGAAGAAACTTCCGGGAGGGGGACACAGATGAAGCTCAAATTTGGCTTTAAATAATCCTGCACTGGTATGTGAGAAATACAGGACACTGGAGGAAGGGAGGGTAGAGAATCAATACGGATAAAAACAGCATTCTAGGTGGCATGACTAAAACATTTCTATTAATTTACCATGTAACTCAGATAACATCTTAACTCCCTCCCACCGTGACATGAAATGATAACCCCTCCCATGTGGATAATACTGTTCAGGCCCCACAAGATAAACCCAACGTGTAGCTTTAATTCTAAATTTTAACTACAATGTCATGGGTTAGTTCATAAATACACTTCTAACTATGTGCGAACTCTATAATATGCTTAATTTGCTTTTCTGTATTTACACGATCATTTATGAATATGTACTTTTAAGTCCTAAGTCATGATAATACTAAGATTAGCGATTACGTGATAAACTCCACCTGGCAGAATACCACGACTCTTAGCCAAAACATAACTTTTGTATTCATTCACTGCATTTGATTCCTTGTTTAAGTGCAACATTTAATAAACAAAAAATTCATAATTATCAAAATACTATAGTTTTTCGTTGGGCTTCTGCTGACCCGCATTAGAAAAAAAAAAACATACTCTTTAAAATTTGGTTTGCAAAACGTGTCTGACATTACTTTTGTCTAATACCGGAACAAAAAAAACACCTTAACACCTTTTCTGCATCTTTACCAAAGTTACCCCTCAGGTTCAAAGGAAGGTGAAATCATAAGATACTTCAACTATCCGACGGCTCAGGCTTGTGCAGCTAGTTTAAGCTTTTACATCAAACTAGAGAATATTTCAACGCAGTCTGTAGAGTAAAAATCCAAAACAGCAGATCAGATTTTTCCCTTTAATCCCCTGAAGTGTAACTTTCGGGAAACTGTCTAAATTCAGAGCAATATTTAATTTGTAACCAAGAATTTCATGGTACAGCGAGTCTGACCAACGGTAACATTCATCGGCCTTCACACAATCTTCTATGTGTCCACTAGAGGGCCCAAACACCCAAGAACTGAATCCAAATCAGATTAGTCTTGCTCTGATGCTTGCTGCACTAAATCTTTAAAAGTCTAGACAGCTAAATAACTACTATGTACATCTGATGACCGTTTAGAATGGAGAAGCCATTACAATACAAAGCCAAAATGATGCATTAGTTCATCTGGTTTTGAAAAAAGGAGTGAAAGAAAACCACAGTTGTCACATGTTTAGGTCTTACAGTAGCTTCAGCACATAGAGATTATTCTCGTTTCCTTTCTCCCATTTGCCACTTAACATTTAAATAAGATTGTGATGTAAAATGATAGCCTTCACTGACCTACCATTGGCGCTTATCTGCTTTGAGCTTGATGGTAACCAAGCGCAGGCGAAACAGTTCATAAGTGGAGATCTGTGACAGATTATTCTAATCGCAGAAGCTGAGGACAGCGATGCGAAGTGTTGTCGCAGGGACTGGCTTTTCAGTCGCTAGCATGAACCCTGATGGCTTGCTTTGTATTCTGGACTGGCCAAAACAGCCTGAGAGGCACTGTTAAGAAAAAGTAAAAGCAAAAAGGAAATGGAGGTGATAGGATGCGTGAACCAGACAAGAAAACAGCTCAAACTGTGGCGGAAGAATGAGAGCATGAACAGTCCAACAACAATAAGATGTGTGTGTGACTTGCGCAGAGAAGAAGGAGGTACGTGTGGAATAGAGGGAGCTGTACAGTACTGAGAGGGAAGGAGCTGTACACTGATTTTGCATAGGTCAGGTTTGTCTGTTGTGCTTTAGACGCCATGTTGATGACTCATCTGTCCGTCCAGAGTCTGTAATGCCCTGCCCGTTACCAGTAGCACCGTGTGATGTTCATACATCATCCAAACCATGATGGGACAAGTGGCTGCAGCTGATGATATGCTCTGAGAAAAATGTCTTTCCACCTGTTTCCGTGAACAATGAGCAGCCCTTTAGTTACGGTGAGCCTCTTGTGTCTCTGCCTGCCAGTCTGGTGTCTGATTGATGTAAAGCAGACACTGTTGTGCAGAAACACAAACAGGAAGGCATATGTCACAATGAACCCCAGAGGGAGGCTTTTCAGACATGGGCGGAGCCTCTGTGATTATGCGGCAACAAGACAGGTGGAGTTATTGCTTTGAGGGCGTTGCCCGGGCAGCTGAGGCTGCTGTGGCCGCGGTTGAGCAGCAGGGCAGCGGGTGGCTCCAGTCGGGGCGGTATGAACACGGGGCACGAGCGGGTGCGGGCGTGGCTTTTCTGGCCCCCGGCGTGACAGATGAGCTCGCTGACGGTGCCCAGCGGAGGCAGGTGCTGGCGCCAGCGCTCGGCCCGCGCCTCCTTGTGCTTGATGGAATACCAGGTGAGGAAGATGAAGACGAAGCCGACGAACTTCAGGCTGGCGGCCAGGCCGAAGTAGACGAAGCGGAACGAGGTAACGTCGTACTCCCAGCAGGAGCCGTGCACGCCGCAGTCCTGCTGCCAGAGCATGCAGGTGGTGTCAATGACAGCACCGAAGTAGATGGGCGTGGGGATGTAGGCTGGAGGAGGAGACAGAGGCTGAGATTAATGACTTCAAAGTTCAAACCTTCTCTTTTACTTGGTTTCATACTGGAAAACAACCCTCAGCTGGTTTTGAGTAAACAGTGTTTTCACTCAGACTCTAAATGAGCCAAACTTGTGGACTGGAAAACCTTCCCCCACCCCCACCCCCCCAACATGTGCACAACATTTTCAAATTCAGAGCAGTTTTATTTATTTATATTAATGCATTACGCACAATTGAAAATACCCGAGGCATAAGATTTACTATTTATTACAATTTTCACTTTGTAAACCAGTTGCTAAATGTTCCCAGAAATGTGAAACTATGATGTCACCACTGTCAATCAAATTTAGTTACACAAAAGTCACATATACACTTCCTGATACACTTTCGTCATCATTTCTGAGTCAAAATAGAGGTCTTTTTGCAACATAGCAGTGATTCATTATGAAAATGTGATAAATAATGGTGTTTTCATGGATCAGTCATTGTGGAATTTACCATATTCTCTGAATAAACACCACATTTTGTGGCTGCATTGTAGCTCACCTAAAGGGTAAGTAATTGTTTACAATTTACCCCGCAGAGTTGCACACTAATGTTCTTGAGAAATTGCAGACAATATAATCGATATAATATAAATTGATAAGTGATAAAATATAAAAGTGCTGCAGCACCTCTTTAGACCACTTGGTGGCACCATTTATCTTCATGCTGACAAGAAACTTAACTAGAGACAAAGAGAGCCACTGAATTTAGAAGTATAAGCGGTACAGATTGTGTAAAGGAAATAAAACCTGCACATGACGACATTCAGGAGTTCAAATTCTCCCACCCACACCTGGCAGCCCTCTGTGTTCACTCTGTGCAGCAGTTTATGACACGTGAAAGTGGCTCGTCTCATAAAAGAGTAATACCAAGCAGATCAGAGGCGTGTTACAGCAGGACCCGCTCACCCAGAGGGCTTCTCAACATCTATCAACACAGAGGTTAGCAGCAGTTCACTACTGTGCTGCATTCCTGCTCTCTGTAAAATTATGGGCTGTTAGCAAGCTGGAGATGGAAGAAAATATTTTTGTGGAAGTGGATTAAAGACCAGCAGGAGAAGTGACGGGCTGCATGTTGTGCACTAAGTCCTCAAACTACTCAGGAGGCCCTTCACAGCTCAATTACTGAAATTAATTACAAACGTATTACTTCTCCCGAAATGATACCTGCGTCTTGCAACCTTGAGTTAGGATAACACAGAAGGGGGCTCTAAGGAACATACCAAGAGTTCGGAGCAAAACGAACTGCATCCCGAGAGCAAAAGGCCTCTCCTGTTCATCAACAGACCTGAAGGAAGACAAACAACATGCAATAACATGAAGTTGCTGCTCTGTATTATTAATATTTGACAATAACCGACAGAAGCGGTTTCTGACCTGAGAGTGACGATGATGGCAGACGGCTGGGCACATGCGGTGATGAGTGTGACTATGAAGAGGAAGATGAGGAAAGGGATGAGGGTGTTGCAGGTGCGGTCGCACTTCCCCGACATGGCGTAGCCGTTCTCATTCAGGTATGTTTTGACGATGACCAGCTGGAGCTGGTTAACCTGGCCGCCGGAGGACGGAGTGATGACCTGTCTGCTCTGCACACAGCCACAGTTGGTGTAGTTCCTGATCTGGGCACAAACACACAAAGAAAACCATAAGCTCCACTCTGTTTTAGAGCGTTAAAATCTTAAGTTAATTCTGCAGACCGGGTGGCACCGACCGTGCGGTGCAATCAGCGGTCTTGGTAGAGAATCTAAACATTTCTCTTCCTTGCATTGCCATCATTTCCTATCTGACATTGTTGTGGAGTCACTTCCTGCACCTCCAAACGACTGGGAGGGGAACGTTCAAACAAGTCTTTGTGTATGAGCAGTGATTTATGAGGGCTTTCTTTATTTTTCAATCATTCTTTGTAAAAATCGCTCAAATAATAGGAAAACAAAAGGAGTTGTGCGTTCTTTGAGTATGCCATTGTAGTTGTAGCGGCCCTCACCCCGGTGCTGTCGTTGCCCACGGTGCTGCATCCAGCCAGGCAGGGGTTGAAGTAGGTGATGCCGTCAGAGCCGCAGACCGGAGCGTACTCGTGGATCCTGCAGCCGCAGTTCACATTGCAGCTGCCCGTCAGGTTCCTGTGGGTCATGGTCAGGGTCGGGCTGCACACACAGACAGAGAACAACTTTAAGTCTTTCTTCGGTCTGACAGGTTTTCACAACATTTTCTCACTGTTAATCTGAGGTTAGTAATCATCTTTAATCAGCTTCAACCCTCGACCCTGCACGTGCCCTCGTGATGACAGATGAGGGGGCCGAAGAAGCGACATCTCCGCTGGCTCTTTGGCCAGTGTGGGAACAGTTGCTCTAAGCCAAACAGGACTTTGGCTTCGTCTAAACCAGGGGCAGTGAAGCGAGGCCTGGCTTTTTCTGGGAAGCTTCACCCTGAGCCCTGCGGAACAGACTGGGACGGGCCCTAACAACACAACACTCGGGAGTGTGTGTGTGTGTGTGGGGGGGTGGGGGGGTCACGCTGACACACGCATCTTAACTGAATAGGACCTCTCACCCTGAAAGTTTCTAATCTAACTACACACTAAAGGTGATTATTTTTGTCATTGCGTTTGATGTGTTGGTAAACATTGACGATTCTATGTTTTTTCTTCAGGACTCATTTTTCCAGAGAAGGCAGTTTGGAAATATGAGATAAAAATCAGCTAAACTGAAAGAAAAGTCTTCTCTGTTGCCTCTTAAATCAGTGAACCATCATTTTGCACAGGACCATAAAGGGGATCGTTTGCACTTTCTAAATTAGCCGCCACCGGGGAAGGACATTCGGGCTCGTCCTGACATGACAGTGACACATTCCTGACACTCGGTGTGTATTTGCAGACGGGCAAAAATGGCATCAGTCCTGATGGGAGTCGCAAGCTTTGCTGCACTGATTGCACATGTCCTTTTCCAAGCTAAACCCTGGCCTTCCCTGAACCCTCCAGATGTTGTGTCACTGAGCCAGGGCTGCACTGCATTAAAAAAAAAAAAGGCCAAAAGAGCTTTTTCTGCTTCATCACTGCATCCACAGAACAGGGAAAATGACAGCAAACAAACCTACAATTTGAGAAGGTTTATAATGATTGAAGGTCTGTAGTCCATCCAAGCACATAATCATGCAATGCTGTCACAGGTATTTAAGAATATTATGTAAGCGGGCATGCTTCTTGGCTCTGACCTTACCCATCTGTCTGTCAGCTTGCCAGCAGAGCCACGTCTAGACCAGAGTGTGTGAGTTTAGACACAAAGGGGAGATTTGAACTAAACATTCCTCATACGGGTGCTTCCCTGCAACCGGTGACTGGGGCTGTCCATAATGAAGCGCCCTACAAACTCACACGGTCCTGTTGACCCCTCTATAAACACTGCTTCAGATAAAACCCATCATCATTAATACGCCAGCCGTGGGGCTTTAAAGGCCACACAAGCTGTTCAGTAAAGAATCAGCGTGATTAACTTAGTTATGTGATCGTAAAATTCAGAGGATTAGTAGTCTTTGTAAGTTTTAAGTTAATCATGAAATTATTTTTCATACAGATCTTGCTTAATAGACAGTAAAAATGATCATTTGGTTTCCTTTTTTTCTATTTCATGCAGCACCAGATGTTTTATTTAGCTGGATGAGAGGTCTAGACAGTCTTTTTCTACAAAGCCATGATGTTGTAATATGTTGAAAATGTGGTTCAACTGCATATTAGTGAAATAAACCCGTCCCTATAACATCATGGATGCTTGAGTTTGAACTGTGTGAAATCCCAGAGGGGACAGGGCCAAAGTATAACGCTTCAATCACTAGCTGATGTCAAACTCGTGCTCAGAAAAGACTTAAACATGACCTACAATGAGCCCACCCTCCTATCCGGTTCCACTCCATAGATTAAAAATAGCCTTGATGCTTGTTTGGCTGCTGATGTACACTCCTGCTATATGCCACCGTTCTCTAGATTAATTCTTCACACATATCCTTTTTCTTTTTCCTTTTCTTTTATACATGACATGAGAAATTAGATGATTAATCAGGGTGACTACTAGCAAAGTCCTCCAAATATGTAGAATACTGTAATACCTACTTCATCATGTATTAACTGGCTAATTAAACTCGAATACAGAGGACACTTAGTCTTTTTCTGCAGGCTGGTCACATTCATGGTCACAAACTTCACCGATCTCATATGTCACATTTCCATTTTAAGTACCTTCAGCAAAGACAATATAGGAAATATCATTAGTTAACTGGGTAAAATATCGATATTTGCTAAATATCTTTTGTTTTATCAAATCAAACTTTATTTATAAAGCTCTTTTTTCATGCCAGAGGCAACACAAAGTGCTTCACAGAAAAAAAAAAATTACATTTTTAAAAATGCATATAGAATAAAACAAGCCTTCATACTACACAAATATCTCTAATTATATTCTCTCTCTCTCACACACACACACACACACACACACACACACACACACACACACACACCTCCTTAACCTCTGTCTCTTAACTAAAAGTCAGATCAAATGAATAAGCAGAACAAACGAAAACATCTGGCTTGATGCTGCAGTGAGGAAACGATATCTTTAGGATCCTCCACACCGGGGGCCAGTCCACCCATGTCCAGAGTGGTCGCCGCCACAGCAACCACCCCGA
>JAOXYM010000019.1:13203101-13221550 GCA_028567055.1 Leptatherina wallacei
TCCTAAACCATTCAGAGCTTTATAGACCAGCAACAGAACTTTAAAGTCTATCTTCTGACAGACAGGCAGCCAGTGTAAAGACCTCAGAACTGGACCGATGTGGTCTACTTTCTTGGTCTTGGCGAGAACCCGAGCAGCAGAGTTCTGGATCAGCTGCAGTTGGACTAGTTTTTCCAGGTCCTGGGACATCAGATCTTTTAACCTTGATATTCTTCAGGTGATAGTAGGTGGACCTTGTAATTCCCTTAATGTGGTTTTCCAAATTAAGGTCCGAGTCCATCACTCACCCGGATTTCTGGCCTGGTTGGTGGTTTTTAGAAGTATAGACTCAAGTCTTATTAATAGCTCTCAAGTCTTGTACATGCTGCCATGTTTAGTAAATCCTTTTACTTAACCGTCTAATCCATCATCGTAAGTGGATTTTCCTGCTAATCTGGCTTTCTTTGGAACAAATACACTTTCCTTTGTTTATTCTAAACTAAATGATTGAAAATAGCCGTTTTAGACCATCTTCTTGCAGTGGAATTTCTATAAAGAGTGAAATTTAGGTGATTACTTTTCAAATATACTTCTTATGTCCAGGTAGGGAAACCTGCAGGAAAATGGACTAACAAGCTTTTTTTAGTTTTGCTTTGGCCACCTACTTTCTGACTGAGCTGTTAAGTCAACAAACTGCTACTTTAGGTTGGGATTAGTTGTCAGATTTGAGATTAGCGATACAATTACAGTTTTTAAAAAAAGGTCCTTCTGGGTGAGAACAGCTTTGTTGATGCGTCGGGCTGCACTGTGCAAATATATTGTAGCGTAGTACAATGATGATAAACAATTCAACATATGATGCTAATCTTGAGTGCATTAACAAGCGCTGCATCCCGCTTCTGTTCCTGTACATGCATATTAAAAAACAGAACTTCCTCTATTTGGAATGCAGCCCTCGGTTCATCAGTTTGTACGATTTAATGTCAAAATATTTTTGTAATATTGAGTGTACTCATATTGATAATGTGATTATGATATATTTTCTATTGATCGGTTTGACTTGTACAAGGAAACTTTTGATCACAACCACACCTTCCAGCAGCCCATTTGAAGGTAACCGCACACATTACCTACTTTCATTCCTTTCTTGCCAAATACACGCACACTAAAAGAATGCTCGCAAATCAACACAACAAGCTCATTTCCACTCTTGTGCGCATATATAATGTTCCAGCATTGAAGAAGGTGGCAGATAATCTTTCAGCTGATAAGTGGCAGTGAATGAGGCATCTGGCCTGGGGGTAGAGCCATATTACATGTGGTGGGCTGTGTGTGAATCCATTAGAGTGGCGAGCACGGGGTTTAGGTTTTAGTTTGCATCAAGTCTGCACCTGCAGCTTTTCAGCCTCTCTGTGACAGACGTGGTGCAGCAAATTGGTTCATGGTGCTAAAGCTGTGCCCTCCTCTTCTTCTGCCAGAAATTCAGCTTCCTGAGAGCATACTCCTCTTCTACAACTGCAGCTACTTTTCTATAACTAGAGAGCTCATTTCAGTTTTCGCTATACAAAAAGAAAAATATGAATATTTATCATTAGCTCCTGTATTCAAGATAATTAGTCAGAGATGATCATGTTTGCAGATCACTGTCAAATGCAGATTCCTTTTTTTTTTCTTCAAATGGTTAGTCTTGAAAGATAAAACTTTAAAATGATAGCCACTTTTTGTGATATAGAGCACAACACATTTTGCTTCCAATTAAAGAAAGAATACAATAATAAAAAGGTGCTCAAAAAAGAAAAAAAACTCGGTCACTTCAGAGAAACCAGATCTGTGAACAGTTTATCTGACATACTTGCACAATTGCTTATATTATCTTCTTTCACAACGTAATAACTTATTTCACTTTCATATAGTCCGTTTGATATTTGTGTATTCTATGGCTGCACAATATTGAGAAAACACTTGCATTACAATATTCTATGGATCCATTTAGAAAGAATTTATCAGTTTAGAATGACTGAGGGTGAACGTGTAGACGTAAAACAATATGGAAAATAAAATATGCCCATGCTCTTTGATCATTTTCTTGTGTGCACCTTGAACCTGCAAGTGCCTCATCTTGTAAATAGAAACAAAATATTTTCCATCTATCAAAGAATTTGTAAATCTGAGTCAAATATGTTGCATCAGGCAGATTAGAGATGAAAAATGAATGATGAAAAAGTCGCAGAGCCTGAGCTCTTTTTTTGTAAAAATCAGTAATTGCTGAGCAGGCAAACACTGCAATCTCAGTGTTTAGATGGCATAATGTGCAGTTTAAGTGTATCTGGATGTGAAACAATCATTTCTAAATAGTTTGCTTTTGTTTGCACAGCATGCATTTACCATTTCTTTTCTCTGGGTTTCAGCAGCTCCCCCAAGCCCCCTCTCAGTATGGACAGGAGAAATTGAGGATCAAACCACCAACCTACTGCGTGCTTTCAATGTGTACCATCAACCTATACGACTTTGATAACTCATGTTAATATAATCAAAGCACACAATGTAATACACAACCCAGCTATTTTTTCATTAATCCAACCTGTTGTCAATGCGTAAGAAAAGGTTTAAGTGCACCGCTCTGCAGCAGAGGTGCCTCCTACACATGGTGAACACATACGTTACCGTCACCTATAAAACCCGCTCGATGGCTCAGACATATCTTCTACACATCTTCTACACACAAAACAAGTGCACGAAAGACAAAGTGTATACTCACTACCAACTACTCTCACAGCCCGAAACCTCACCAACCCCGAAGTGCAGGTGCGCATATTTCCTCAACACCCCCCCCCATCCCCATGACAGGCACCATACCAGCTCTCAACAGCTGCTCCTTCCTCACGCACAGTGCCAACTAGGGTCCCAAAAATGTAAAGCAATAGGAACAGGAGCTTGGAGGATAATTACAAACCAACAACTTCAGAAAATAAAGAATCTGAATAAAGCGAGGAAGCTCCACATTGTTAGTTTAACATCACTTCATCTCCCAACTTCCCCCCAATAATGAGCTAACACAGCTGCTGGCGACTCTTGTCATAATGTCTCCTCAATGAGCTGTATCACAGTTACATCTTAACTTATTACCCTGTATTACATAATGCATAACCAGCTTAATGCTACATTTAACACCACAACAGAGGCTGATGGAGCTGCTGTTGGAGACAAATGAGAGTGCACACCAATCTTCGACCCCCTATCTCTAAGCTTGTCAGGCTACATTTTAGGCTGCAATGCATTTATTTTCTCCTACTTCTGTGTGCATGCATGCAACTGTGACCCCACAGGATTAGGTCAAAAAATGTTCAGAGCCATCCATCTCCCGCACAGTCGGCTCGTGTGCCTCCAGGAAGCTCAACACAGATGGGACTGCAATGTGCTGTACAGTAGGAGAGCGGCTGAAGGACAGAGGGGAACAGGAACCCTGAAAAGGATACCTAAGGCATAAAAATGTTATTAAATTACACTAAACCTTTTATTTTAAGCGCTTTTGATATCTGCAACGAGAAGATCATTAACAGTATCCTCATATTAGTGAACAGCGGCACCATCTTTCTTTAAATACCATAACTTTTTTTTCCTTCTCAACTTCCTTTTGCACTTATGTAAATGCCATTAACACATCCCCCTCCAGCAACTCTCCTTCCCTTGTAAGCCATCCGAGTAGCACAGGGGTCAAAAAGAACTATAGCCAGACTGCTTTTCACAGGTCATAACAGTGGAATGGAGGAAGATTTTGTTTTCTATCTGCACAGTAAAACACCACTCAAACAAACCCTTAAGGCTGCATCAACATGGACGAAGAGCAGATAAGATGCAATGAGGAGAGGGAATGAAAACTAACGTGACTCGATGCGGATGTTTAGACCGTCTCTGTTCAGTATATCGAACTATGACAGCCGGAGAGAGTTGACGCAGGACAGATCTGACCAATCCCAAAGAAGCTCAGTCACCATCTGTCTGGGAGAACACAGCACATGATAGCAACAGTAACCCCTGTCCTGATACTCATCACAGGACATACTGCTCTGCAGGAAGGAGATAAACAACTCGTAATTAGTGACAGCAATTCATTTCTTGAATGAAGACAACAGGCAAAGGAAGGGCTTGTTTCTAATCGCGGGACTGATTCGTGTCATCGGAGAAAATGCACAGAGACTTTGCTGTAAAACAAACATGAGATGTAATGACTTGCATGGAATTTAAAATCCAGGCTTAATCAAAAGCGCACAAATACAACTCGTCTTACACAACCGTCTGGGTACGGCGCATGCCGTTAAGTGCTATGCTCACATATAAAGAGTACGTAATCTCTAGTGGTCATCAGAGCAAATGCATCTGAATTGTAAAAAAAACATTCATGAGGGTAACGGTTACATGGTAAATATATTTTAGCCCTAACCAGAATTGTTTTCCAATTGACCACACTGGTTTAACAAAACCAGGAAAATGACAAAGATTGGTCGTAGGGTGTTGTGTTTACATGTAAAAAAGTGTTTTTGTAAAAATGTTGTGGTAGGTATTGAAAGCGTTCAGAAGTTAAAGAAAAAAACAACCACTTAGTTTCGAACTTCAGTTAAGGTGTTGTGCATTGCTCCACCACCCGAACCCTTTCACTACATTCTATAGAGAACGTTGTGGCTTCTAACTTCCTCCTTCTGGGGTGGTATTTAAAAGAACGTTGTTATGGGTCTTATTTAGTGCAAAGTATGGATCGGCCTGTGGACTTATTGAATACAAAATCTCAAATGTTGGAAACTCAGTTTCCAACATTGGACATTCAGTTTACTGGGTAAATAAATTCCAAAGAGGCCAACGGCATTCTATATTTCTCTTCTCACCATCACTTTGGCAAACATGTCAGGAGAGAACTTACTTATCAATTCTACCATTAACTTTAAAGATGAGTCACTCGCGAAGCACTGATGAAAAGGCTGAGTTACAGTAAATGGCCTACTAGACTCAGATACAGTAATAACTTCAGCCAGTGCAACTCGACATATTAATATTTATTCCATATTCATTGATAAATGTTTTGGTTTTGCAGTTTAAAAAAAAAAAAACCTGTTGAACTTCCAATTTTTTTCCCTCCTAAATCAACTGCTTTACTCGATGACATTTCTTCTTTAAAATTCATTGCCATTTTGGCAATTTCTCCAAGGTCTCTGTGACTGGATTATAAACAGGTAACTGTTAACTATATCACCTCTGTGATATCAAAAAGAGTATCTATATGATAACACAGAAACGTGACAAGTTACCCATGCCATGTGCAATACTGTATCAGTGGTTCGCTTAAAGGTTCCACATTATACACTTTGTTCCCGATCTGAAACAATTTTTTGATATCTCAAAGAACTGTCAGAGCCATAGTTTGATCAAATCGGCAGTAGCTTCTCGTCTCGCCCTTATTTTCCCTTTTCTGAGAACAGCTCCTTCCGAGTGGGCGGGCTGTTCAGGGAGCCGGGCAGCTGATGGCTCCGCCCATCACTTCACCCCGCGCACCGTTCCCGGGGTGATTGACAGCTTGCGCTTCCTTGGTCAAACAGCCCATAATAGTTTAGTTGAGAGTAAACAAACGCTGCAGCGTCGAGAACCGGAGTCAGACCCCAAGCAAGAACCTGGTCCTGGAGAATGTCTCCGGTAATTAATGACTCTTGCATAATTCAAGGACACAAACATTAGCAGCAGTGGCCGAGCTTCATTAGCTGCAGTGCTAACAGGTTTACAGGCTATCAGGCTAAGCAGGCCTTCACAGTAAAGCAACGAAATCCCTAGCAGTTCCTACCTTTACAGATGTATCCCAGACAGTTGGTACCGATCATTGACTGTAAATATATGGACGAAGTGACCCGTAGGTTTCTGAAGAGCTGAAAAGAAGCTCATTGGGAGGTTCCCACCATTGCAATCTTGGCAAAGTTACGAGTCTCGTGACTCCTGGAAACCCCAAAAATGGGCAACGAGGAGGCGCTGAGAGGGGGGCCAGTAGTAGGCCAGTGATTCCCAAACCTTTTGAACCACGACCTCCAAGATAACATACGTTGGTGTTCAACAGCTTTTTCCAAATCCTTTTATCCCACTCTGGTCAAAATCCGTCATTATGAAACAACTTCTTCCTATTGGTTTTCTTGGCTGCATAACGATTTGGCGCATTACCAGCACCAACTGGTAAGGTGTGGACCAGAAAGTCAGACGTAACGACTGAATGGTTAATTGTGTGACATTTCAAATGGGTTGTTCAAATGTCCTGCAGCCATCCTCTAGGCTGGCTTGAAAATGGTCAGAATGCTCAAAAACAGCTTTTCTTGCAGAAACAATGCCACATTTGGATTCTTAATATAGCATGATTGATAACTGTTGTTCATGCGTTAGCCTAATGCGTAAAGAAAACAAAAGCATTAATTCCAGAGATTAATCTCTTAGCCTTATTGCGGTAATCTTGACAACCCTAATAAAAATCCCAAACTAATTTGATAAATGTATTTTATTTTTTTATCCAATAATCTGACGACCCCCTAAAATTATCTTGGGATCCCCAGTTTGAGAAAGACTGTAGTAGGCTCTTCCCAGCTCCTCCGAAAACACGTGCTACTTTTGGGTGGATGTTGGCCCTTCAGGGAATGGAGTGTGGGTTCACCATGATGCGCCTCTTGATGCAGCAGCACCAGCCACGCCGAAATCCAAGCGCTCTTGATATAATGACTGCGGCACGCAGAGGCCAGCGACGGGAAAGACAGTGACCCCAAAAACAAAGGTGACAGTGCTGGTTTGCAGAATGAGAATCTGCAGCAACTTCCGGGCCACAGAAATCAAACAAATGAAATATTCAAATCAATTTATGTCGGGTTGGTTTTCTAGTTTATTTTTTTAAAACCTTAACTTCAAATCAAAAAGTGCAAAAAAAAAGGACATTTTTAGCTTTTTCCATTGGATTTCTAAAGCAATAACGAAAAACAAGCAGATTATATTTTTGATTTTCGATTTTTAATTGAATATCAAATGAACAAATGATACACGGACCCTGTACCTCCAAACCTTCATACTATTCAAATAATTGTTAAAAACTTTGAACTAAAATGATTGCATCCTTTTTTTATTTAAATCTTCCACATCATCCCGAACTAATTGAACCCTCCAGTCATAAAACGGAGAATCTAAACACAATGCATTCACTTTACTAACTGAACTTTTAAATAACCCTGTACAACTACAATGAAACTGCTTCAATTCATTCATACATTCTTTAAGGCAGTAAATAACGAGCATTTGTTGGACAAAAGAGCCAGAAAGAAGAAAGAAAACTAACCTCCGTTTCTTTCCTGCATAGCTGAAGACAAAAACATTCCTGCTATCATAAAAAGCTTGTGTGGCATTTCCCCAGGAACCTTCCCACATTGTCAAAACAAGCAGGCCAAACAAAGAAAAAACAGCCACCAGTAATTAGTCTGTGATGCTGAGCAATGCCTAAACTACTGTTGTAATGCTTAAGACCCTTGCCTAAAAGCAAACACTCCCACACTTCTCTGTACTTTCTCTGCCCTGTAACATCATTCCTATTCTTCCAGTGGTAACACATTTTGAAGCACACACTGTCATTAGTGGCACAGGATCAGCCGCACAAGAGGTCAGCGGTTCGTGGGGGAGTCATAGTAATAGTACTGTAGTGGTCTGAGCTGGCAGCCCTGCAGACTGCAGCTAAAAAAGGTTGCCCGCTGTTGAGTAACCCTGACTGAGTGGAGGAAGGGGGGGGTTATTCAAACCTCTGTGAGCTTAAGCCAAAGGAACACTTGATGAAACAGGACCAGCCTGCTATCTATACGTGTGCCAGTTTCTGATGGGGCCATACCCTAAAACCAATACTGAAAGTCAAGCTTCCGTGGGGGCAGCGAAGCAGAGAGGGTAGTTCTCAGGGGACCAATGTGTTTGCGTTTGTGTGTGCTCAATCTGCATTTGCTTTGGCTGCAGTGAAACAGTAAAGCACACACTATTTAATGAAACCGACTGAGTGAGCAGTCAGAAAGGGGGACGTGCCAGTGCTGTGACTGATAATCTTGATTCACAAAGAAAACACTGAGGTTTGACTGTAAGCTGGCTGTTGGGTCCGATTTTTTCCCCTTCAATCTGCAGGGAACACACATTACACACACTTCAGGGGAGAGCCTGGGAGGGAACAGTTCTTTCTAAATTTGTCCGCAGAAAAACACACCCCTGTGTGAGCCTATGTGAGCAAGTCTGAGCGCAGACAAGACTGCCGTTCAGGTTCAGGCTGTCTCTGTGGATGTTAAAGCTCCCCTCTCCAAAAACCCGACACCACCACCACCACCACCCACCCCCCTCCTGCTTTGCCTTTCTACAGTCCCACTGTGTTAAGCAAAGGCTGCATAGGAACCCTTGGACTTTAACGAGAGTCTAATAGACATTAATAATGCAAAAACACCAATAAAACACACTCGTATGTTAGTTTCAACCTTCTGCACTGCCAGCTTGCTAATGCAGAGGCAGCAGGTCTGTCAGTCAAGAGGGATCCATTAACCTTTTCTTGCACGTACAGAGCAGCTGCATGCAAAGAGCCTGCAAAGTCTAGACAGGTTAGGAGAGGTTGCAATATAAAGAATTTCAAGCATATTTTTGCTGCATGTTCAGACTACGAACGATAATGCAGACACAAAAATCTCATGAGATTTCATCTCTGAAGTCATCCCACACTGATAACAGCTTCTCAGCATCACTGGCTTGTAAATCAGAGGTCATCACCCCCACTCCCACCCTGTAATAATTGGAGGTCACAGCCGCTGTCCAACGGTCGGTATTAATCAGCAACCCAACAACAAGACATGATTATTTACATCTGCTGGTTGTCCTGTCGCCATAACATAAAGAGAAGCTGCAAGAAGCTGAAACAGCAAACTGTGCTTCCAGTTTATAGTTTCAGATAATCCAGCCTTTAGTTTTTTCAGTGGTGAATGTTCACCATAGTAACTATAAGAATGGTATGTTGTAAAACCATCAGGGCTGGAGAGAAAAAACAAACAAACTAGGACACAATGAAGAAAAGGTTCACCAGTTCTGACCTTTACGCTGCTGGGAGAAATGGAAAAAACACAAAATACAAGAAATCATACACCGATTTCAGTCGGTTGCAATACCATAGCAACATGAGGAAGGGGTAAAAGGTCAGAGGGAACTCTCTACTGTGCGTGCATGCATATGCAAAGATAACATCCTGATTCCCGCATGGCACACATATGCACATGCTTTGTGCCTCTCCAAGGACACCAGCGGTACCCCCTCCATGTAAACCGCATTGTCCTACAAAGGCAGGTGGCTCCTCCCCTCTGAGCCACTGCAAATTGCGATGGGGTTTACATTTGGTTTGGGGCAAAGTTTTAGGGAACCCGCCTCCAGATCTGGGTACCCTATTATCTTGACACAATTCATTTGAAGAAATATGGAAATGCGTTTGAGGATTTCTGAGTAGGAAGATAAAATAGAATAAAAGGTGTGGGTTCATTCAAACTGAAATAGAGGCAAGATACTACACAGCAAGACAGCGCTGTCTGGACTGGAAGATAAAAATACTCAAAAGCACATAGATAACAACTGCCATCTAGTTGCCATGGTTATCCGAACATCTGCAGAACAAATCACAATTTTCCCTCATTTATCTGTTCCCTTTGACATGTCAGAACATGCCTGTATTCCCAAACACTACTTTACTGGAAGGAAGCAGATGATTGCTCTGAAAATAGTCGTCAAGGTCATCTGAGCTAGTGTTGCTTTTTGATGGGAAACTGTAGAAGGGGGATGTCTTGAGTGTGATGCCTCAGTGAGCGAGTGTTAATGCCTTTCCAGTAGAGCACCTTGCCGAGGTGAGGGGCCAAAGAAAGCCAGTGTCCGGGGTTGTTTTCTCTATGGCCAGTTCAATAGCTATGCTGCATTGGCTCCCCATGACGCAGCGATCCGATCAATACTGGGTCTCGAGGGCAGGCGGCGGAGCAAGCAAGTGAATGCACTCTGTGGGGTGTGTGGGGTGTGCGAGGTTGTGATGAGGGGCCTGTTTCAGTGCTGTGGTTAATGCTGTGGAACCATTTTAATCTTGTTTTCTGTCCAACAGAATTCACACATTACTCCTCACAAATATAAACACAGCTTTATTAAAAGGACTTACAGACAGCTGCCATGTAACCAGACACACAATGAAACAATTAATGAAAATTATCAAGACAAATAGTGAAAACTTCCAGACAACAGGAAGCTTTAAATGAGAGTATTTTGTCAGTATTCTGGAGATTTATAAGTGTTTCCCTCTTAGTCTTTTCTTTTGTATTATAAATAACCCTAATTATATTAAAATGTATTTAATAGATTGGAACAGCCCTTCACAAAGATTAGTAGAAAAAAGGCCATCTGTGTGAAGTACAGATTGCGGGGTGCCCCATGTCCCAATAATCCAACAACAAAACCCAGACAGAGAAGGGAGATTACTCCTGCAATCATGATCTTCTCCATAAGCTATGAGGACTATGTGGTTTGCAGCCAATCTGAGCAAGCACATTAGCAAAAAAAAAATTTATAGACATGCCATGTGAAGACATGTCTGAATACTTTTCAGAAGGAATACGACAACAAAAAACAACCTGCTAACACTTACAGACAGGAGAGCCTTGTCAGTTCTGGTTGAACACAAGAGCATGTTTCATTACCTCTGCCAGCCTTCTGTGTGCACACATACCTAAGAACACAGCAGTATTATGCACACAGACAATAGCAGACAATATTGGCCCATTAATCATAAGCAACCTAGTTTTGCTTTTCCCTACACGTCCGTCTCACGTGTGCCTCTGGCCCGAGGTTGACTTTGCGGTCTGTATTTACCTAAGCAAGGTGCAGTGGTTGTATGCAACGGAGAATACATTAAAAATGATATAAGAAAAGCTCTATGGAAATACATGCCAGATCATAGCCTATAATTCTTTCATTCCTTTATGGCTGCAGTGCTTTCAAGTGTTTATCATCCAGTTTGGCTTACCCAGATAGAGAGATGCATTTTCTTTCTTCACGTTGTCATCCAGGTAAGTGGGCCCCAGGGTGTAGATCGGCGTCGACCCCATGCCCACAAGTATCTGGGCGCAGATGAACAGAGCCACATACAGGTTGTGCTCATTGCCCTCCTGGTCGCGAGGGCACGACGACACATCGAGCAGTTCACGCCTGCTGCTGTTACCGCTCTGACAGAGGCCTTCGTGACCAGCTGAGGAGTTCACCTCTTGGATCTGGTAGGGCGGCGAGATGAAGTGTGGTAGGGAAAACAAGGCCGCTCCTATAGCGATGACTACACCCCCCACGGCCAACCAACGTGGCCTCTGACCCCTGCCGCCGAAGTAGGAGATGAAGACGACCACCAGCAAGCTGCCGATGTCAAAGCAGCTGACCAGCAGGCCAGATTCAGAGCTGCGAAGGCTGTAGCGCTTCTCGATGGTGGTGATGACACTGCTCAGATAGCCCGAAACCATCAGGGATTGAATGAAGGTTAGGTAGCACATGCAGAACAAGAAGCAGCGCGAGTCACTCAAGATGACTTGCACGTACTTCCTCGCTGGGATCTGGATAAAGCGGGTGAAGGAGAAACCAAGTTTTTTGCCTCCAGAACCTGCAAGCCTGTGGCCCTCCACTGGCAGAGAGCTGCTGAGCCCCACCATGCTGGAGACAGAAGGGGAGAAGTCTGTCCTGGAAGAGGGGGACTCTGCCAGGCTGGAATCTGGGGTTTTTAACTGGAGCTCCCTGCTCTCCTCCACAGCCACGCACGTGTGGGCTGTGTTGAGCAGCAGAGGCTCGGCGGGCTTGCCATCTTGCTGACAGGGTCCATTCAGGATGGGTAAACTTTTGGACTTGAAACAGTTTCCTGCATCCATGTATTGATCTTGGAGCTCACAGATCTCCAGGGACTCTGACAGATCACTCCCCGTTTCGTCATTGTCTGATGAAGTCATGGCGCAGATGGAGTTTGAGCTTCAGGCAGCTCCTTGTTGTGCTGACAAGTCCGTCAGTAACCGGTGCACATGGACTCCGTGGAGCTGCTGCAGGGCCGGTTGGTGGAGAAAAGTCTGCCTTGCCAGTAGGACTGAGGCAAGCTGAACCCCTCTGGTTATGTGCATGTTTTATTCCACATCTCTCTTTCTAGCAGGGCAGCTCTAAGACAAGAAGACCCTCACAAAGGAAATCATTAGGGCCCCGTTTATCTTAGAAGCCTCTAAACAACTGTGATTTTGATGTTTTGTCTGAATACAGAAAAACATCCCCCTGTTTAATTTTATTTGTTAATTTTTGTAATAAAAAGTGTATATGTTACCAGTAACCAACAGGGCGATTATTTACAATGAGTTTCTAGTTTAGAGTCGCATGTTGATCATGGTTTTATGGCTCATTGTTAGATGGCAACCTTGCTTCAAAGCTTTTTAGGTTTCCTTTGTCCCATAGCTGTGCAGCATCCTAGAAAAACAATCAAAACGGGAAACAAACATCAGTGAATTTTGATAACATTTACTTCCAAAATCAACACATTAATATGGCTGTAAAAATCAAAGCATTATCACACTTGTCATTCAAGGTTTTGGACTATACGTCTACCCATGATTACAGCGACCGTACAATTTCAATACAATATAGCAAAATAGTAGAAAAAGAAATAACAAAAACCAAAACTGAGCCACAATGACAAAAACTACGACGGTGTCAAAGTGTCCCTGCAGTTCACCGGACAGAAACCCCCGTTTTTCTTTTTTAAAAGCGAAAAATTACACCAAGAGAACAAAAGACCGCGTTGTCCACAAACGCCTCAGTCAAAGACTTTGAAAAGAAACAACAAGGAATTATTTTCATATTTCAAATAAAGCAACAACACCCCCGACTCGATAAAAACGACGCAAAATTATGATTTGACATAAGTTGGAGGAAACGCTAATGACACCAGGCTGTGGTACTCACACAGGACTGAGGGAGGTAGCCTGTTGTTCTCGGCGCGGCAGCCACACAGTGAATGAAATCTGTTTGATGAGGATGGCGACTGCTGCTGGTGGTGGAGGTGGGAGGGTGCCTTCAGAGGCCGTCGGATAAATTAATCTCAAAGTTCGGAAAGCTAGCAAAGTAGAAAGAAACGCTCGAAGCTAGACTCTTTGACCACGCTCGTCCATTAAACAAAACAAAATATGGAAAATATTATGTTCATTACTATTAAAGACAGTTTTATTTATCAGTCGATGTTCCACTAAGACTCACTTTCACTTGTTCAAGGTCGTATTACTCAAATTAGATATCTACTCTTGCAGATATAAAATACTGAAGCAATGATCGTGAGAATTTTTATCTTAACTTTTTTAAAATACCCTTTCTTACCCGTGCATACAAACCCAGCGTATAAGTTAATGAAAACAGATACAACTTTCAAAATGCGAGGCAGAACCCGACGTGAAGAACGTGAAGGCATCTTTGAGCCGACTTGTTTTCCCCATGTCAGCTTATGTTGGGATTTGTAGTTTCAGTCGAGAGTCTAACTTTACATCCCCGTTTAAAGAACTACAAAACAGAATGGTGCAACAACGACCCTTGGGGATGTAATAAGCCACATTTGAGAGTGCTGAAAGTGCGATTGTACTTGTTTTTGGTTTTTATGTAGTTGGCTTGCCTCAACTTTGCGACTTTATATACCAGCATGCACGTTGGCCCATATGGCGGTTCTTCTGATACGCTACGTCATGTGGACAGCTGGGACCCCTGCTGACATGGCAGTGACCGGTCAGTGGTCGCAGGCCCACGCAGACAATGGGCTCAGTGCCTGGCTGTCTGACGCAACAAACTGCCAGTTCATAGAAAATATCACACATAACTGATGAAAAATGGACCATTAAGTACAGTATTGGGAGAAATGGGACTTTTAAATACTGAAATATCTCATAAGCATGTATTTTGAGTATGTCAATATAAAACCAATGTTGGACTTCACTGGTTCAGTCATGTAGACTAAATACATATTTTACACTTATATTGATTAAAAATTAGCTATGTTGTGAAAATAACTAATGAGTTCTTCATCATTTGTTGGACTGGAAATCAGAGTGAACACATCTGTGTTGACAGGAAGTAAGATGTAGAATACCTTACCTTTTTTTAGAGACTCTCAGTCTGTCAAAGGGATGGATGAATGGCTTTCCCAGAGACCATTAATTTCCTGGACTACAGGCTGGATAATCAATCACCTCTCCTCATTCCGATCCTTTTTTGGTTCCTACTTGGAACAGAACAATGGCAAATCTTTTTTTCTTCTACCGCCCACACTTGTTTTGTGTGCAGTCTGACGCCTAACATTTTTGTGTTGGTTAACGTTGAAAGTAGTTACTTGAATACATGGAAAGATTGTCACACACAGGCCCCCCACACACACACACACACACCTTTTTGGTAACAGTCAGTCATAGGGAATCGATGAAAAGCATCATGGTCCATCATGGGCCTTTGTCACCTCTGTTCAGCGGGTTGTCATTTCTGGCTATAAGCTAGCAGCAGACTGATCAATATCACAAACCGACATGAATTTACATGAGGAACTGAGGACATGAGGAATTACATGGCAGTTTCCGACAGTGTTGGCATTGCAACGGTGTATTGAACGGCAGGAGAGAAGCAGAGAATACACTCCAATTCAATTTCCTTCTTAAAAGATATGTGTGTATTAATGTTACTGAGAAACTTAGAAGTTACAAATGTCACACCTTTTTTTTTTTGCATCTAAAGATTTTTCTAACTAATCAGCCACTCACATGATAGCAACTCAGTGCATTTACAGTTAGGCTCAGAAATATTTGGACAACACAGTTTTCATGATTTGGGCTCTTCATGCCACCACATTGGACTTGAAATGAAATAACTGAGATGTTAATGAAGTGCAGATTTTCCAGTTTAATTCAAAGAGTTGAGCTGATTTAGGAATTTCCTCATTTCAGGAGCTCAAAAGTAATTGGACAATCAACATTACTGTAAACAAAATGTTTATTTTCAATACTTTGGTGAGAATCCTTTGCAGAATGAAGTCTGGAACCCATGGACATCACTAAACACAGGGTTTCTTCTTTTGTGATCAGTTGCTTTTTACCTTTACTGCAACTGTCTTCAGTCGTTGCCTCTATTTGGGTCTTTCTGCCTTAAGCAAGTGAAATTCACTCAATCGGGCTGATGACTGACTCAGCCATTGCAGAATATTCCACTTGTTTGCTTTAAAAAAGCTCCTGGGTTGCTTTTGCAGAATGTATTGGGTCATTGTTCATCTGTGTTGTGATGTAACATCCAATCAACTTTACTAAGTGTGAGCAGAAAGTACACCCCCTACAATGTCAGATTTCATCTGTCTGCTTCTGTTTGCTGTCACATCATCAATAAACAGCAGCGACCCAGAGCTGTTGGAAGCCATGCATGTTTTTACCATCTAACTTCCTCCACCATGTTTAATTGAAGATGTGGTGTACTTTGGATCACAAGCTGTTCCAAGCCATCTCCATACTTTCTTCTTCCCATCATTCTAGTACAGGTTGATTCAAGTTTCATCCTTCCAAAGAATGCTGTCCCAGAGCTAAGCTGGCTTCTTGAGATGGTTTTTTGGCAAAGTCTAATCTGGACTTTTTTCTTTTTGAGGCTGATTAATGGTTTTCAGTTTGTGGTGAACCCTCATTATTTTTCCTCATGAAGTCCACTCTTTATGGTAGACTTACTGATACCCCTACTTCCTGGAAAGTGTTCTTCACTTGGGTGGATGTTGTGAAGGGGTTTTCATCACTTTTCAAAGTATCCTGCAAACATCCACTTCTGTTCTCTTCCATGGATGTCCAGGCCTTTCTGAGTTCCCGAGCTTATCAGTGCACTCTCTTTCTCTCAGTCCAATTACCTTTGGTCCCTTAAAAAAGAGGTAGCTACATTTTAAAGAGATTTAATTCCTAAACCTTTCCTTCAATTTGGATGGAAATACTCTCAAATTAAACCCGAGAATCTGCACTTTGAGTCCCATATTCATTAGATAACTATGTCTTGAAGTTTTGGTAAACAGCTAAAATAACAAAACTTGTGTTAGTGTCCAAATAAATATGGACCTAACTGTAGGTAGACATGGTCAAGAGAATTTTCTGAAGTTCAAACTGAGCACTGAGCAGGTCTGAGTATTTTAGAAACTATTGATCTACTGGGATTTTCACACACAGCCATTTCTAGGCTTTACAGAGAATGGTAAAAAAAAAAAAATAAGAGAGAGAAAATATCTAGTGAGCACCATTTGTCTGAAAAAGCCTTGATGATGTCATAGGTCAGAGGAGAATGGTTAAAGATGATGGAAAGGCAACAGTAACTCACATAACCACTGGTTACAACCAAGGTATGCAGAATACTATCTCTGAACAGACATGTTGAACCTTGAAGCTGATGGGCTACAGCAGCAGAAGACCACACTGGGTGCCACTCCTGTCAGCTACGAACAGGAAGCTGAGGCTAAAATTCACACACGATTACCAAAACCGGAAAATGGAAGATTGGAAAAACATTGCCTTGTCTGTTGAGTTTAATATATTAGCTGCAACATTCAGATGGTAGGGTCATAATTTGGCATAAATAACATGGAAGCATGGATCCATCCTGCCTTGTATCGATGGCTCAGGCTGGTTGTGGTGTATTGATGTGGGTCACATTTCGCTGACACACTTTGGGTCCCTTAGTACCAACTGAGCATTCTTTAAACACCACAGTCTGACTGAGCATTGTTGCTGACCATGTCCATCCCTTTATGACCACAGTGTACCATCTTCTGATGGCTACCTCCAGCAGGATAATGCACCACGTCACAAAGCATAAATCATCTCAAACTGGTTTCTGAAACATGGAGATGAGTTGACTGTACTCCAACTGCCTCCACAGTCACCAGATCTCAGTCCGAGAGCATCTTTGGGATGTGGTGGAACGGGAGAGTCTCATTATGGATATGCAGCGAACAAATCTGCAGCAACTGTTTTTTTTTTCATTTCACTTCACCTATTTGGACAATTTCTTGTAGGTTTTTTTTTTTTTTTTTGCATTCCCAAAGGCAATCCATTTAAATTTGAGATTGTAGTGGAAAATAAATAGGGAACACTTTAACAAACCACTGTGCAAGATGAGTCGACGTACCTTGGCAGAATACAACCCATTATAAGCCAGTACCTATATCGTGGGCTCAAGCGGGATCATTCTTATAAGTTTAATTAGAATCTGAATAATCCACATCCTGCAATATTAATGGTCTGCAGCGGTTTTTATTCTGTGAGGGAAATGCCACTGATTTAAAGAGAGTAGCAAAGTTTTACCATGAGCCTGGAGACATTCAGTTAGCCCCATGACCTTTCTTCAAACTTAGAGAGTGTATGGGGAGCTCACAGAGGACAGGAACAGCCTTTTCTAAAGGTTAATATGGCCATGTCTTCTCAGAAATTGTTTTAATGGGGCGCAGTACTGCTTTATCTGCAGTAAATGCCAGGCATAGAAAAAAAGGGTCTTTTTTTTTGGTATAAAAAAAGTTAAACAGAAAACTTCCCATGTGAACACCAGAGTTTGTACAACTGAGAATGAGCATGCCAGAATTTTAAACATGGGAGCTGCTACAAAGCTTCTCATTATATCAATATGTTTCCCACAGTCATTGCCAAGCAGCATTGGCATATTGTATCTCATATTCAGACCAATAAAAATGCACAACCCTTTATTAGTTATTAGAGTGGCTGTAAAACGGTTTGTTGCCTCGAACGGTCAGAAATCAAACCTTTTTGAATCATCAATATTGTTGAACAGTATCTAGAGTAGGTTTATGTAGACATTGATTCATTTCTGTTGAACTGCATACAGCAATAACTTTACTGTCAGAGTAGCTATTTTACAGTGATTTTTTCAAATGCGGTGTCATCAGATGTTGCACATAATAAAAAAGAAGGGCCTGAAAATCATTATAAATAAGCTGAATCAATGTTTGATTTATTTGATATATTTATGATCTGATGGAAAGGACGAGGTGGGTATTGGTTCTGTAGAGGACAGAAATGCAACACTACCCTCTAGTGTGAAATGTCATGCAATGAAGCAGGGATCTGCAAAATATTTGTGTTTTTAAAGATGACCAGTAGATGGTGCTTTACCCTAAATATGATGTGCACCATCAGGTTCAGGTTGATGAAATAATGTCCAAGTCAGCTTGACAGGAAGGTTGAAAACTAGCTATATTTATCTTATCAAATTCTGAAACAGGGTATGATATATAAAAAGGAATTATTCATTAAAGTGACATGAGAAATTGACGTAGTGAGTTGAAAATCTCTTCAAGTTGCAGCACTTATCCTACTGGGGGGGGGGGGGGGGGGGGGGGGGGAAAAAAA
>JAOXYM010000019.1:13225295-13240946 GCA_028567055.1 Leptatherina wallacei
CAGTTATTACTGACGTGAGCCATCATTGCTCATGCAGATTGAGATGTTCTGTTCAATGTGTGTGAATGTTGATTTGAAGCGTGTATCTAATGCAACAGACCTGACCGATAACACACTGATTAATTCTCTGTTACATCTAGTTCTTGCTTATGTCATCTATCTTGGTGATGTCACTCTATGTATCAGCTGACGACTCTTAGTTAAGTCTGGTTCATGCACAGTTGATTAAGTTCTATATTTTAGAAATATAGAAATAACTCTAACACTATACCAAAGCACATTCTGCACATTATATGAACATTGTGGCTCCACATTTGTCAGATGTCTGCAGGGTGTTCGTTCTTACCTAAAATAGGCATGTTTTTCAGATGAATTAGAAAGTTCCTGGTTTTAAATTTTGGATGTTTTTTTTTTTTTACAATTTTCAATGAAATATCACATTTACTGTCTGTGTGAGGGACCGAGCCGAAAAACCAGAGAGGCACAGGGAATATAGAAAAATAACTTTGATTTAATTACAATAATTTCTTGGTAAAACCATGGAAGAGTCCAATTGTCTGCAGCTGGAACTCTTTCCTCAGGCCCGGCACCTCCCAGGTACTGACAACCCAAAAAGAAAATATATTAAGGTAAACCAAATTAACAAGGTGACAAAATAAGTTAACCAAAAGTGTGCACCCAATTAGCTAACTACCTTTCCAAAATAAAAATTTGAATTATGAAAAATGAGATGTAAACAAACAAATCTATTTGTAAATTTGTAAAGACCCTTATCTGTGTGTGGCTGCTCAGGCTGCCATCACAGTCTGTCACTGTATTCTTTTGTCCAAGATTTTCTGAAACCAGGGTCGTATGTAACATTGTCTCCCATTTGTCTGCTTTTTAAGATACTAAACTTCCTATGGAGTTCTGGACACACAAAAGCTGTACATTTTCTTTTTCTTCACGCCTTTCTATGTCATTCCAGTGGCCACACACAGGTCTGGTTCTTGAGACAGCTGCTAACAGAGCAATGCTCTCTGCTCCTGATCCACACCTCTGCACACACACACACACACACACACACACACACACACACACACACACACAAGCTCATGCACATGCACATGCATACACACATCACAGTGGTGCTTGGACTATAATTACTGCAACACTGTCTTTGTCCCCACTTTAATCCCAGGGATCTCATTGTTGGTCACACTTGCCTGCTCCTTCATTACTGCCCATGCTCACCCTCCTCCTTGTCCCCTGTACCACCCCCAAACATCTCCAAGAGGTCGTCCCTCTCTTGCCCCACAAACAAGAGAAGTGTGCTGCACCACAAAAGGGGTCAAGAAAGAGGTACAATTAGCCCTGTGACAGTAAGCCCTGACATGGGCCAGGAAGCATGGCACATAATGGGCCGAAGTTTTATACAGCGCTTTAATGCAAACATTGGAGTGTGCTGCCTCGTGGCCGAAGCCACTCTAATCACAGGCCTTTGTGGCTGAGAAACAAGTGGTCATTCATTTCATTTATTAGTTACTCATTAGTTGGAAAGGCACAGTTGGTGTTATACAGGTGGGGTTAACCTTAAATTGAATCCCATGCTAGTCATTCAGAGATGGCTCTGTCAATGATTATGAAGACATCAATGAAAAAGGCGAAAATAATATCCAAGATGATATGATAGTGCTTCAAGAGCACACAGCTCTGCCAGGGCATCTACCACAGTAAGTATATAGTTTGCAAACTACTCATGCTTCTTGCAACAACCTCACTCTGCACACCTACATCTTGTGCAGTCGTTGTTTGGTCTGCTAAGCTCCTCAACATGTGTCCACTGCTGTTGCACCTCTGCACTGCAGGATCCACATTAATGATCGGCAGGCTTAAATAAACCCTCCGTGGTTGTTCTGCATCGATCAGGTGATCTGCCTATCAGATAAGCTAACAGATCCATGAAGGAGTCCTGCTGTAATTGAGTTGCTCTGTGGGAGTGCGAGCTTGCCTGTGTTCTACATAAACATTACACATGCCCAGTGTGCTACAGTACAAGACTGTCAACATCCTGTAGTGTTGCTTTTTGTGTTTTTCAAGCCACCAGGCCAAATGGGAAATGTTCTCCCTGCGCTAATTATGAGTTGTAAAGCAGGTTGTGATTGTGGTTGATGGTTTGCATCCCAGAGGGGGATCAGCATTCAGTCTGTCCATTGCACTGTGATTAAAGAGACCAGAGAGGGAAGGAAAGTTTAAACTGAGATGCTGATCTAATTAATGCAACGATAACAGGAAGAGAATCCTTTCATCTGTGTGTTTTTCTGTCACTTAGTTGTATTGAATAGGAGAACATGTATAAATCATCCATTATCTAAGACATAAATTAATAACAAAGGCGTAAGATGCCATTTCTGGTGAGATTTCCACATGAAATATAATATGGGATCCATCATTTCTTCAATATATATCTAATTTTACAGCATGTCACCTTCCTATTGGACAGCTTTATGTTTCACAACTGAACAACATCTGTGTCACTGAATGTCATTAAGTGCATAGTGTTGGTCAAAGTATCCTACTACTAATAAGCTGAGTTTATCAGGAGTTCAGACCAGCTCATAGACAGGCATCACTATTGCAAAGATTTAAAAGAGACTGTTTATCTTCCAAAAGTTGGCATATGCTTATGGCTACATTCAAAGGAGATATGACCTCAAAGTGGAAGGTTAATGTAATTATCTTATCCTAATGAAGTGATGTTGTAGTCCAAAGCCAACCAAGAAATTATTAGGTTTCATTGTAGCAAGCTGAGTTTACATGTAACCATGTGAACAAGTGAAGTGGTGTCCATGAAGGTGACAGTCGCGCTGAAAGGATGCATTTTAGCCCAAACTGTGACCATTTTCTAATCGAAGGTCAGGTTTTTTTCCCCGAAACCCAACCACAAGGTGAGAAGTGTTACATGTAACATCCAGAGGTGATGGATGCTCATCACCTCATGCTGCATGTAGGTATGGTTTGTTATGAAGAGGTTGCATTTAAGAGGACAAAGAAAAGACTGATACGACCCTTTTGGTTGCACAACTTCTTTATAGGATAGTAAGTGTCCTTTTTCAGGTTTGAACGGTCATAGTTGGTATTTTGGGTCTGAATTTATGAAATTTAGAAACACACACCTGAAAATTCACTTTTCTGTGGCCTCTGTTAGTTTAGCTCCTCAGACAGGATTCTTCCCTAGTTTTTCCAAATCGAGAGTACTCTAACCTCAGTCAGGAAGACACCGACTATTCATAACTACTTCACACAACCCCACTTGTTAAAGCTGTGACTTGTTTAAGGCAATTGTCAGGAAAGGTGAAGTGAGTTTTATAGAAGCTGTGACTTCTCAGACATGATCCTAAGAAGCAGCAGCGTCAGTTTCTCTAAGCAGCTGCCTCTAACTCTGAAAACTGAAATAAGTGTCCACAAAAGTTGGGTGAAATCAACAGAACAGAAATGTTTGAGATTAAGAGATTAAAGGTTAAAATACTAAGAAAATGTTCAGAGTTAAGCAACATTTTATTTAGTTCCATTCAGATTTATGTATAAGTGCCATTTTATTATTAAGTAATCACAGGGCGCTTTTCCAGTCTGAAGATAAATAAAATAAAAACATTTTTTTGCATTAAATGGCTTTTTGTGACAAGTATTTAAGAAAATTTCATCGTCACATCTTATTTGTGTTTAGACCACAAAGGGAACACAAATCAAGTTAAACAAGTACCAGTGTTATATAATATCTGCCATCAAGGGTACATTTAGCCTATGTGTGTGTGTATGAGTGGAATATTTCCTCTCCACGCTTAAATGGACACCTGTGACACTAATGGTACCTGTCAGCTCCCTTACCTCAGCAACCACACAGCTCATGTTGGTGATCACATGCAAACACACACAAACTGTGTCTCTGTTCTGAGCTTTTTATCCAACCAGAGATGGCTTACAGGATGATGACAGTCACAATTAATGGACGCTCAGTCTGGGAGCTGCCTTCATTAGGTGTGTGTTGTGCAAGTTGAAGGGGCAGTCTAATGGTCAGGTTTAAGGCAAATAAGACACAGGGGAATATGAGCAGCTGAGTGAGGCCTACTGTTCACGTTACAGAGAAGCAATTGTGTATTTGAGATACAAGAGCAAGAAACTGAATGAAAATCCTCATGATGATCGCTGTAGAAGAGTTTTCTGCTGATAAAATGGATTAGAAGATGGAAAATTTATATTCTAAAGAAAGTTGTTTTAAAACAGCTAACCAGATTCCCGTGGATTATATCATGGATGTTGGATGAGACAGGTGAGATTTTTTAATGCTCTGAAAATCTCAGATATTACATGTTATTTTGAGATGGAGGCAAAAGGAACCTCAAAAACTGACATAGGCAAACCAGCCTTTTAAACTCTCATAAGGAAAAATAATGTATTTGGACAAAATATTTCCTGCATAATTTAAACTCTAACAATGAAAATCAAAGTGTGAAAACACGAAAATACAAATTGGTTATTCTCTGTCTTTTACCTTTGGCTGAAGTTGCTGGTATACGTCCACTCTTGGCTTTATTGGAAATTGTCTTGGATGTTTTCCACTTGCAAATAACCTTTGTCACTGTAGAATGATGAACTCCACATTGTTGGAAATTGATTTCTCAGACTGATGGGCAGCAGCAATTTCTTCTTTATGATGTCTTTCCTCTTTAGCATTATGTGAACACATCAATTTATCTTGTACATTCGATTAGCATGAGTGAATTTTACATAGTAAAGAACACAGAGCTACTAACTGAGGAGACGTTGATTGTTATTAAGGGTAGGAGGAACAATCAAAGTGGACAAAAGTTGTTTAAAAGTAAACATCTAATAAATCTGACCCTATCTCCTCGCTCCTCAAAAGCCTGACTTTACAAAGCAGCACCTGTTAACTCGGGTCACAGAGAGTTACAGATGTGGAGACAGTGATGATCAACATCTGAGCTTTTAAATCAGAGCATGTATCCCATCATAGTTTCCCCAGCCTTTCTTCTACTCTGCTGCAGAGCTGATGGCTAGAGGAGCATCATCACTCACAGCTGCTGCTGTAAATCTGGCTAGCTTCAGTAATCTACAAAAAAAAAGAACCCAAATGAGATCATCACTTTGGTCTCACAAGGCACCCTCTGTTGCAATGAGGAAATATTGGGAGGGATGGAGATAATGGTGATTATTGGTGATTTCCTCAGCTGTGCATGTCATTAGATGAAGGGGGGGTGAGTTGTTCTTTGTCTTGTTTATGTGTGTGTGTGTTTTACACATAAGAGGGCCTTCTCAAGGTGGGATGAATCGTCTGTCCCCCGGGTTACTGTTTGGATCATGTGGCTGATTGTATTTCAGCTGTTGATTAACTAAGTCCAGATTAATGTGAGAGCCGTACATGGCAAAAGACAGAGTGATGACTGTAACTGTGTCATCCCTCAGCAGCTGTCTTCATAAATCTGAGCCTTATAAATGGAGCACTGAAGTTCTCTATCTCTTTTCCCGAGACGGACCCTATAGACCCCTGCTCCTCTCCTCACTCCACTTCTTCATGTTCCCTCTTCCTTTAATTACTGTGTTCATGCTTGGCGGGCAGCGATGACTTGATTAAGCCTGCCGTATGCAGTTCCAGTCTCTACCCTGCTGATGAATGAGTCTAAAGCTTATTAACTTACTCATTCTGATCAATAATGCACTGGACCCGAACGCTGCAAGGACAGAAGGGAAGCCGCCGTGCTGCTGCTGCCCTCCACGCTGCCAACTGGGATAAGATCAACACAGATGATTAGCATCTGTAGCTAATTCTGCTGCTCTGTGAAGACAGGAATACAGGTGGATTGATTTGCTGGATTATGCTCAGTTTTTTCCTTTTTTCCCCTTTTTTTCTTGTTTAAAGTGACCTAAAATACACTTTTTGGTGGAATTAATGAATATATTGCTAAAAAATTCATTAGACTGAACACTTACTTTTATAATGCATTTTTATTTCTGGTTAGATGTAAGTGTTGGGGGGGGGGGCTTGTGTCCTGTTTAGTGTAGGGTGAGATATATTGAAAAAGAAAGAGGGAAGAGAAACTTTTGGATGCCAACCTGCCTGTAAATTCAATTCTTTTTGTCCAAGGCTTCATGCCAGACATTCGGATAATATGTGCAGTATTTCTGCAGGAAATAGGAAATAGTTGTTTTCTGATAAATGCAACATGTTCAGCATCAGTGAAAAAAACATAAAATATGGTTTATGTCATTAAGAAGATTAAATAATTTTAAAAGCAACTGATTGTGTTTTTTTTTTTATATATATATTCTCCTACATGCCAATGAATTCAAACCAAACATTCAATAAAGCTCAGTTCTGCATGGGCAACCTTCATCTACTTATTAATACTCTGGAGGCCTGCTCCCAGTGTTCATGATGCAGGGGAAGAAGAAGGGTCCCATTTAAACCTTTTTTCCCCTGAGCAGGCCTTTCAGTTCCCCCATGGTCTTTAGAAATGAGTGGCTCATCATTGCAGCTAATTTGGCCTCCAATGGAAGCAGTCAGCATGTGTGAAGCCTATACAGCGACATCTCAACAGTTAATCCTTAGAAAGAGCGATTCTGAAAAAAAGACAAATGCTGCACATCTGTCTGCACTCTGGAGCCACAGAACAAAAATCACTTCCTCTTATTGCATACCAATATTGATCATTTTTGGTGCACAGGAGTCTGTATTTAACAGCAAAAGCTGCCATTATTGATGTGTTGCGGTCAGTGATACAGAAAGAAAGCCCACACACATACACACACACACAGACAAGACAACCGAAGGCCGTTTGATTCATTTTTCATGTCGAGAAAAGAGAAGCTTCCTGTTGCAGAAAAGATGCAGATCATATGACGCCCTTCCATACACGCTGCCAATCCTGAGAACTATCTTTGGGTTTGTCAGGATCTTTAATGAGCAGGAATTTGGGATGTAAGCCTTTATCCGTTAGCAAGCCAAACATGACATGGTGCAGGATGACCTGTATTGACCTCTGCCTCCCCTCTGCTGGCTGCTGTGTTTGGAGTATGTGTGAGAGTGTGAGCAGGACAGTCTTCTGGGAAGAGCCCCTCAAGATGATGTGAGCACCATTAATGTGACTACAGGCTGGCTCCATTTCAGAGGCATTGATCTGGTGCTGCTGGAGCTTGCAGAGTGATGTTTCAGAAGAGGTATGCTGAAGCCTGAGAGAGGAAGGAGAGGTGAATCTGAAATGGCGGATTGAGGGGTGCTAATGTCATGCTGATCTACTGTAAGTTCAGACAGGTTGTTTTAAAATGATCCATGACTTCAATGTAGATACATGTGATGGCCACAGCTTTGTACAAAAATCATTAAATATTGGTAATCCTCTAGTGAGCTTGTCTTTTTCTTTTTTTTTTTGCATAGGAAGGTTCCTGTCTGAGTAAAATAACACTGAAGTATATGAGCCATGATACACACACATATACATACATATATATATATATATATATATACATATATATATATATAATTTATAGCAAATATCGTTAAGACAACCAAATGTGCTATGGTAGAGAGAAAAAAACAGAAGAATGCATAGAGACTTACATGTGGTACAAACAGATGTCAACGGGAAATACATCATCAGCAACATCAGTGTCAACATCATCATCATCATCATTGTACATATGTGAGAAAATATATTCAAGACGAAAAAGAAAAAGTTGCGATTTTAATTAAAAGCAGTGGCAAATAAGAGTTTTAATACCTGATTTAAAGAACTAAGGTTTGGAACAGACTTCAGGTTTTTTTGGTAGTTTTTTTAATAGAAATTAGGTGCATAAAACCTAAAGTCTGATTCTCCATGTTTAGTTTTAACTCTGGTGATGGAAAGCAAACTTGACCTAGATATTCTAAAAAGTTTCTGACTCATATTACAATGTTTCATTTTAGTAACAGACTAAGTGTCTTTGGTTCTATTCTAGTATCTTGTTTGGTTACCCCTCCTGTATGTAATCGGCCTGATCAGGTTTGACCTTAATGCTCCCTTTGTTGGGGGGGTCAGTTTTAGTGTGTTTGTTTGTTTGTCAGTTAATTGTTAAACTGATACGTTTCCACCAGAGTTCCGTTTTGTTCATTTTTTCCTTTTTTATTTTCTAATAAATTTGATTAATTCTGTTGCATATAAATTTTGGGAAATTAAAAAAAAACAACTTTTGCTTGATATTGTCCAATTGAAGTTTTTCATATTTCATTTTCATTGTTTTTACTATTGCACATTGCCACTATATCAACTGTATTATCATAATACACATTATTACATATAATTTTTTGCTAATTTAAACATTTACCCTGCCATGCAAGTACAATGACCAGCAAGAACTTCTCCATCTTTATTGGAAGTGACCCAGTTTTGGTGGCTGGGATCATTTCCCCTTTGCGATGGTCGTACCTGTGCCTGAAATACCGTTAATGGTAAAGTTATGACGAACTACACCAACAAAGCCTGCTGTAAAGTACTGATGTGCTTCAAGTGACCGATCATTTTTCATGGCTTGATGAGTGTAGATTCCTGATAAATGAAAAAAGAAATAACTTGTAATAATCCAGTTGCAAATTGTATTTGTTGTGTAATAAATCCTTCCAATTACCTGATGATGAAATCAAATAGATCACAAGATCAGGAAACTGAACATCCGGTCATTGTGTTGGTTCGTTCAGGTAGCCGATGAGGGCATTCGTTCAGTCCTATAGCCACTAGCATTCATATCTTTTTCTAGCTTTGACACTATCAATATAACCATATGACATTCTGATTTATTTTCTAACAAAAACCGCCAGAGAAAAGTTAAAACTATGAGAATAAGTTGACAAAGGTTTGCTGCGAGGTTTGTTTTTATCGGCATATTGTAGTTTGTCAACCTCGGCACGCAGAGCTCTTTGGTGCATCTGTTTGTGATCAGGTACGCAAATGACACCAGTAAGGGTAAAAAGACTAATCTAAAGTAAAGCATGGTGGAAGTTCTATCATACTGTGGGGGGATTCTGCTGCTTCTTGTTCTGGAGGTATTAAATGTTTTAATGGAATGATTAATCTAGAAGATTACAACAGGATTTTAGAGGGAAATGTGTCACTCACTGTCAGACAACTCAATTTTAAGGAAAGGTCTGGGGTCTCTGCAGCCTGAAGCACACATCTAACAGCACAAAGGAGATGCTAAAGACCAGATGGACTGTCCTAAACTAGCCAGCAGTCCTTCGTGAAAACCTGGAGAGAGGACTTTAATTTAATGGAAGAGTGGCAGAAAATATCCAAAAGGCTTTGCAAAACTTTTAAAATCTGCAAAGGTTCTGTAACAAAATGTTAAATTGTCTAAAGTTATTAGAAAGCATGCAGTTGGCTGAAAATTTGTAACAGACCATTTGAAGTTTACTTTTAAACTGTTTTCTTTATGTAGGCCAAACAGATAAGAATTAGATCTTTAAGTGGCCTGATTTTTGTATGTAGAAGTGAGCATAAACAGTAAATATTTGAAATGTTTTGAAATTCTTTAAGAAAAGATCCTTTCAGGGACCCATTTTATCAAACAGAAGGAATTTTTAAGCGGCAAACAATCAGCAGGCAATGTATTCCCTTAAGAAAATAAGTACTTAAGTCATATCTTTACAGTGCTCTGCAGTTTTCATCGGACAAAGCACATTATCAGGGATATAGACTGACTCTTACCGTATCTGCAGCCATTTTCACTGACTTCCATGAACTCAGTCAATAATAGTCTCGTCAATGGTCTGAGATGTGTAGTTTGTGTCTTGAATATTTGTTGAAAGTAAAACAAAGTGATCTATTTTACCGAACAGTAATTATAGGGTTGCATTATTGAAATGCCAAATGATATAAAGTAATGGTTAATGCTTTAACAAGGACTATTTGCCACCACTAATTAATTGTTCCGGTGTTACCAGATGAATCAATGACCATCAGAAGATTGTCTGTGGCCAAGATGAATCTCATGTGTAGGAGATTGTTAGAAAAGCATAAACAGATCAATGGAGCTCCACTTTATAGGCTTAGATATAGCTTAGATATCCATTCTGACCGGTGTTGGGAGTGTGTGTGGGGCCTATGGTCCGCCAGGAAACCAGAGCCGTAACACAAGCCCATTTAGCATATGGCATTTTTACCACGGAGAGGTAAACACAGTGGGGAGGCCAGGAGAGTAGTAAAACACACTCCTCAGGATGGATCTCCCTGTGGACCCACACACAGGGTGGACACACACGCAGAAGACATGCTCCAATGACAAGCCGAGGTCATTTTGTGCAATAACAGGAGTTTTATGTGTTTTTGTCTTAAATTTTGTCAGTCTTCTGATTTTCCTTCATGTAAAAACCTTGCTGCTGGTTGTTTCTTCTTTCCCCGTGCTACATTAAAGTTATCCATCCTTTTTTTGGCTACCCAACGTTTTCCTCCCTCCCCTCTGAGTCACCTGATGCATTTAAACCTGTCACAACACTAAAGGATGTTGATATCAACTGTCAAACCTTAAACCCTAATGGAGCTTCTTTTTTTTTTAAAGTGACAATCTTAACAGATCGATGGAGCCCTCAGGAATCAGATTACAAAGACTGTCAATGACCACACGGGAAGGATAAGAGAAACAAGAAGGGAAACAACATGAATCTGGGAGCATGCAAGTCAGCCTAAATTATGCCCCAAAAGATGAAACATATGTGTGAAGCACATACCTGCAGCTTGATTTAGTGGATGGTAATTGCTCTGCTGCAATTCTTAGTCCGCTCAGGAGAACTTATCCTTAAGCTGAAAGGATGTAAAAAGACCGGTAGCGGCAGGGTGTTAAAGACTTAGATGCCGGGAAGCAGCACTAAGGTGGCGCTAGGCTAGAGAGAGGCCATAAAGGCCTGTTAGGGTACATTAGGTGGAGGAGAGGGTCATAAGACTTCATGAATGTTTCAACAGGACGGGGGCATTTGTCTTTCAGCTGCACTGTCAAAAAGGCATCATGACTCATGGTCGGGGGTGGGGTAAAGGGCTGCGGTTCCAGGGCCAAGACACTCTATTTTCCTGTGGCAAAGCACGATCACATACATGCACATGCACTGAGGAACATGCACACACAGCACCTTGCAGGAGCTCATATACTTTTAGCTGCGGTGGAGCACTTAGTGGCCGGCTCATCATTCAGAGATTTTGTCAACGTGCTCTCCGTTGGACGGTCTGCTGGACCTTTTAGCATCTCTAATGTTTGGCACCGTCGCAGAGCATCAAGTGCTTAAACAGTCATTCTTGTCTTGAGGTATTGGAGCTGGAGCATCTACACCCTGGGGCCTTTCAAGCTTCTTCTCCCCTTTGACCTCACAGACCTTTGGGAGCTGCATGAGGTCAGGGTCAATTGTCCCATGAACAATAGCGGTGAAGTTGTGATAGAAACATGGACTGTATAACCTTGTTTAAAGAGAAGGGAAGTAGTACGCTAATAAACAATTTGTCAGCAACTGTCTTTTGTAACATCTCCCACGTGATTTGATTCTAACCAGCCAACAACTCATTACATAGACTGTTATCACCATCAAATGATGGTAGCAAGAGGCAATCAGAAACGACAAAGATTTCTCAGGAAGCAACAACATCACACAGTAATGAGACAGATTGGATATCAGGTTCTGTAAAAGAAAAAACTTCATTCCAGATTTTAAAATTCAGACTTTTTTTAAAGCACCACCTGGACTTAATCCTCTGCTGCCTTTTAGCTATGCCACCGGCTCAAACAGAGGCAGTATTACTCTGATTACAGAGTGTGAGGTGGGACAGAGGAGGAGGGAACTAACTAGCTAATGAAGCTGTTGTCCTCCCGAGTCTTTGTGATGTAAGTTTTTAATGTCATTGACAGCTATTGATGGCTTTATGATAGTCAACTTGCCCCCCCCCCCCCCCCCCCCTTTTGTGCTCTCCTGTGTGTGACTACTGACCGTGCTTTCTCTGGGAAGAAGTGTAGGAAACAACGGACGCGAGGGCTTCTCGTCTAATCCACTTCAAGAGGTTTGAAATCCCCCACTTCCGTCATTTTATCTCACTTTATATTTTCTGCTCACATCAGCTGCAAAAATCCAATACATATCATGTCAGATTATCCCTGAAAAAAAACACGTTATCGTTCACTTATGAGGCCCAGCTTATCTTCCTCCCCCAGCTGAACAGTAGCACAGAAAGTAAACAGATCCCCGTGTCTGCCATAAATGAGTGTCGCCTTCTAAGTGTTCGTCTAAATGAACAGCTTAGCTTGGATTAGCTGGACTAACAGCAAACATCTTTAAAGGCAGGGAGGTCACCTTGTCTGCGCATGGATGCGCATATGGCAGTACAGTGTCCATATGTTGTAAATCCTTCCCAGAAGATCAACAGTTCTTTTTTTTTTTGCCTTATCTTCATGAGGAAACTTTCAAACACACACCACAATAAAGCAGGAACAGAAATGTGTGGTGCAGAAGGATGGAGGGAGCTGGGTAGTACTGTAATAGTAGCTACCCTATTGCTAGCTTGATCACCCACGGGAATAACAGTTGGTTCCAAAAGCCTTGCGCATAAAGACACACAAATGGCACACACAGAGAGCTATTGTAAAACTTGATGCATGGGGAGAAGAAGCCTATAACACTTTCTAACATCCCGAATGACAATGCCAGATGTCATCCTACAAGCAGACTTACTCCTCTCAGCACAAGTTGCATATGAATCAACCTAAAAGAGAAGCCTTGCGGTCCGTCAGTGAAACAGTTCAGACAGGAGCAAGATAGTTAGAAAGAGGCGTGCAGGTATACAGTAATGGGCTACTTTTAGGAGCGCTTTGAATGTGTGATGCATGTGTGTGTCTCTGCAAATATGTTGCCCCATGGGTCCGCCGTGCAACTTCACACCAGCCCCCACAGAGAAGGATAAGGCCATCTGCCCACCTCACGCATCAATCCCACCTAGAAGATATACACACACACACACACACACACTCTGGAGCATAATGGAGAGGCTTTGGAGACAGTGTTTGATCTGCCTTTCATTCAGCCTGCAGCACACAAGCTGCTGAGCCTCTCCACGTGTCTCCTGCCGTACTGTCCACCGTCCCAGTGGAAATCACTGGCCACCGACAATAACTCCAACCTGAGGCATGAATGGCAGGATCAACCCCATGTTTTGGCTCAAGGGAGTAGAAGGGTTTAAACCTAAACAACTCAACTCACACATAACATGCCATTGGGATCTCTGTGAGGAACTTCATTTTAGAATAAAGTGTATCCTTAAAGCGGGTTGATTCCTTTCAAAAATGTAGAAATTGTGGTGGTGTGAAGAAGCTTATCTAAGAACTCTCTTTCCTGCTGTGGGACTGTGGTCAGGAGAGCCTATACAATGCAGGCGCAACAAAGATAAGGGCAGAAGTTCTTGCTGGAAACATCTACACACACACGTAAACACTCTTTAAGTGTATGAATTTTAGTGATAGAATTTTATTCGATTCAGACAATTTAAAGGCAAAAACAACAACACAACAGTGTAAAAATGACACCAAAGTATAATTGAAGTATTAAGATATACATGACAATTAGATTTTTTATACTGAAGCATCTATTTTGGTTTTTGAGTCTTTCCTTAGATCTTTGGTGTTTTAAAATGGCATTAAATCATTTTAACATTTGTCTAAATCTCAGAAATCTACATGAAAAATGACCATTTGATGCAGATCTTAACAACAACGCTGCAAATGTGACCCTGATGGCACGCTGGAGGCCGTAAGATATCAGGTACCAAAAATGTAAGGTTTAGTTTTGTTTTGATGTCATTTTAAATCGAAATGATTGAAACTGTGAGGTATATGTAGTGGAGTAGAGGGTACTCTGAGAGAGTACTGAAATGTGGAGTGAAGGTATAGAGTAACATAAAAAGGAAATATAGAAAGAAAGAAATGTACCTAACCTTTAAAAGCCCAACCCAAGAAAAAATGGGAAGAAAAGTCATTTTTTTAAATCTGAAGTCTTTATTTGGTCCTTTAACCAAACCTGAAAAAAATTAACAAATTTTTTGGGGAATATCTACTATTTATTACACATGTCAAAATTATTTTAGTATAGTCTTCTGCTTCCTGGTGTCCATTAGGGGGCAGGAGACAAGTATCATATTGAATACTGCAGGGTTTTGAGCAAAGTTTTTATCATAAAGTGATGCGAATTGTCACAAAAACTGGATGTATCAAATATGATATGTTTGGCTTTATAGGGTTAAATACAATTATTGATCAAATGAGCTTTTTAAAAAAATAAACTTTCAAGTTAAAACATAGTATTTGTGCAAAATAAAGTTTAAAAATTGTCCTTTATCTCTGAGCTATCACAAGGTTGTGGTGTAGATGCACAGATGCAAATAGAGCTGTCCTCGTTGTAGCTTCTACTCAGCTGAAAGTCTGAAGCCTGCATAAGCGCACCCATCCAACAAGTCATGTTTACATGTCTTCCTGTTGACTTATTTTCATGTTCTGGAGACATTTTCTCCTTGACTCCTAAACTTACCTTAACCCTAGCTTTCTAAACAAACAAACAAACAAACAAATAAATAAATAAACAGGTCTATGACTGTATATTTACTGTAGAAAACAACTTCTCATAGTGGGCTCATGATAGGTCCCCACAACATTAGTAGTATCTTTCTCCACAAACACACACGCTGACAGTTATAAGGCAATCAATAGAGGCTAATACATCAGAGTTGTCGACTTCTGAAGAGAAGACAAGACAAGACAAGACAAGAGAAGAGAAGAGAAGAGAAGAGAAGAGAAGAGAAGAGAAGAGAAGAGAAGAGAAGAGAAGAGAAGAGCTTCTACATCTTTATATCAATAATCATTATTAATTTATCACAACAGTGCATTTAGTTGTGACCACATTTGTAGGGTGTATTTGAGTGGTTTTAAAGTATCAAAGTACAATTGTTGCTTGGTAAAGAGTTATGGTCCCTTGCTTCAATCTCAGAGGGAATTACCTTCTACACAGCCATAAAGCTTCACTGCTTCTATCATTAATATCACATTAATATAGAGATGGATCTGATGGATTGCCCTTTAGAGGCCCTTGTTAACTTGCCAGGAGTTTAAGTGTGAAATCAATCCGTATAAACGACCCAGATAAAAAATTCTTCCATGGAGGGGCATCAAGTCCTAAATCAGCCAATCAGAAGAGGTGCTAGTAAAACCAGTCTTTTAGCACGGCTCGCTAACTATCTCAGTATTTCAGCTCTGGCAGCTCATTCCCCTCTTTCTCCTTCTGTCTCTCTTTTTGTCTCTCCCATCCTTCTCCTCCACCCCTTTGCTCCTAGATGACCACAAAGGGGAGTACCTCTCTTTTCACAGCAGGGCCCATCATGGTGGCTTGGGGGTTGTATACATGGGAGGGGCAGGTCCAATGAAGGTTGATCTACACTTGTTCAAGCATCCATATTTTGGCTATTTGAAGGGAGAGGAGGGCTGTTAAACATTCAGTGAGGCGGCGACCCCTGACCCCGAAGGCTGCTGTCCATCCGGTTCAAAAGATAAACAGTGAGGTTAAACTATAGTGGCTCAGTAGTGGCCCAGGAAGAGGTGCAAAACAGA
>JAOXYM010000019.1:13250153-13268823 GCA_028567055.1 Leptatherina wallacei
CCCCCCCCTTTCCCCCCCCCCCCCCCCCCCTGTTGTCTGCATCGTACCAGAAACATCAGAATGTGAAGGTTCCCCGAAAACAAACAAAAGTTAAAAAGAAAAAGAAAAAAGCAACCGCTCTGCTTTAAGAGGCAGCTGTGACCAGGCTGGGAGAACCAGAATCCTAAGGAATAAAATAAATAGGAAAAGAAAAAACGATTTACTCATCTGTATGTACAATCTGCATTTCATTTGAAACCATATTTGATTTTGACATCTTCTGAAACTACGGGACCAAAAAGTATAATCCATAATTCAGGTTAATAAAAGAATCTTCTCAGAAAGAATACAACCATTACTGTTAAAATGATAAAAAACAAAAGTGCCTCTTTCACACTTTCAGAAATATTCTTCTTCTTGCTACTAAGATAAAGAATCATCTAAAATAATTAAAATGAATCTATACAGAAAAATAAAACTTAATTTAATACACTATATAAACCTCTTGACTAAATTAGTCTAATCATAGAATCCGCTCACACCATTCTTCTGCAGTGTTTATCAAGATCAGTTTTTTCCTCCATGTCTTCACTCTACGGCTTAATTTTCACAAAAGGAAAAAAACAAAAAAAACAAAAAAAACAGCAACTAAAATAACAATAACAATAAAATAAAGAACAGCAAAAAGGCAAAACCGGCTGAGTGTCTGAGCTCCGTCTGCGAGTTTCGACGTAATTTGGGAGTCTTTGCTGCCGTTCTGAAACCGGGTGGAAATCAGAGAGAAAAAGTAGGACTTCAAAGGAGAGAAAGAATCAGTGTACATCTTTCCTTTTGAGATGAGATTGTAAATGGCCGCTGTCCACTGAGAGGAATACATTCATCAGAACAAAAAGATCCCGTGACCGCTGCTGCCCCCCTCCCCTTTTTTTTTTTTTAAGTCAGTGTACCCCACCAGGAGGCCTACAGTAAGTCACACTACGGTGAATGCAGCTGGACAGGCAGATAGACTGGCTCATCGCGAGGCTCTCCTCCAGGAGGGTTAGGCATGTTGGACTGAGATCCATCCCCCCCAGACTTCTGCATACTCCCGCGTCTGTTCGGCGCCCAGCTGGACAGACGGCAAACTTGGGTGTGGGGGGTAAAGAGAGGACGAAGAGGGGAGGGAGGGCATCAGGGCACGGCCTGGCTGGTTCAAGGTGCAGTCGCTTGGTTAACACGTTTGAATTAAAGGGCCGGACACGCTCCTTGCACCAGCTGGTCTCTGAGGTTCATCTTAACAGGCTTCATGAGGGTCAACAGTATTTCTGCAGAGAGAACACAGCAAACATGAGGTCAGAGATGTAAGCCAACAATTCAACAACACAACTCGCTGATGAACTTGAACCTGTCTGGGATAAATCGGACACTTTTGCAAAAGACCATAAACAACTGGAAACCACATGGCAGCCCACCATCAAGTCTAAAACTGGTCAGTAAATCACAAATGCGAGCACTAATGGCCTAAGAGTAAATAATTGAAATAATCTAAGTGCCAATATTTTTCTATGAACCTGGAAGGGTGGTAAATCAAGTGACAGGTATACACAGCAGTCTGGAGGGAAGACAATCAAACAGCAGCATGGTAGTTAAATATTCATGGCGCTTTACTGGCTTAAAAGCATTACGGTGGACAACAGCGCGCTGCAGATACTAGGCTAACAATACCGGTGAGACAAAAGGAAGACGGATTAACTGGGTTGTTGTTAAATGAAGGAGAAGCAGCAGCAGGGATCGAGTGCTGCTGTGGTGAAAACATTTTCATGCTCATCAAAGTGTCAAGCGAGTGATGTCAGCATTCAGCTCATCGTCGGACCAAATCGTGCTCCTGAGCCTTAAAGACCCGACCGGACAGACCAGACGGAGCAGCCTTTTACACATCATGTAGTGTAAATGGTCCCGCTCTGAAGTGCCCGCTGCTAATTACATCACCGTCCTCCAAGTTCAAGTCAAGTAGGAGAACTCTTGCAAGTGGAGTTACGTAAACTACTGAGTAAATTATTCACCAGCAGGACTTCTCAGTAAGTGTACCCAAACACTTATAGAGTCTTAGAATAACACAAATGCAGACATGAGCAGTCAGGAGTGCAGACAATGTGTAAAGCCTTAAAAAAGGTCTGATTTGTTAACCTTCGTGTGGACAAAAAGCTGCTGTAAAAGGTTGCGGGACGCTTTCAGACATCACAGAATACCGTCCCATTTAGAGAATTCATAAGCCCAGTTCTGTCTTAAGGTATTTACCTGTTCTTGCCCCATGGAGGGCAAGCCGGGTGAGGGCCCCGATGCCATGGATGTGACGCTCATCTGTCCAGCCATCTGGCCCATGCTGCTGGTTGCCATGTTGGTGGCCATGGAGACGTTGTTGAGGCTCATGCCACTGCCGTTGTACATGTTGCTGTTATTCTGCTGGGTAAACTGTGGCGACGGCTGCTGCTGTGAGAACATACTGAGGAGAGGCCACAAATGAAAGGAAGTGATTAGATTTAGCCAGAAAGAAAAAAAAAATCCAGACATGCTGGAAATTACAATGAGAAAAAAAACACGAAGGCATGAAACAATGCAGATGGAGATACTTTTAAGTTCCACTCCGGTCTCTTAATGTGGAACAATGCTGGATCGCTGCTTTACTGGAGAAGATGTGGCTGAATTGACAGTAATTAAAAAGGTATCAAGCTGTGTGTTGAGTTTCTGTCGCAGCCTAACAGAGCTGGAGCTGCTTAAACTCTGTTTCCACAGAGTCATTGGATCAGGGAATAAACCCCAAATGCAGAATTTCACCAAGAGGCAAAAGCCAGATGACTAAATAGGCTTGGTGTTAGCTGGGTTATGAAATAACGCGTGTGGACGCAAAAAAGGAAAGTACACAACCATACACGATTGTGCATTAATTATAGTACTCTGAAACTGCAACTTTTCTACTAATTTAAGCATTCAATCTTTTTAAGCACGTGTGATGTGGCTGTTTTTAACTCTTTGGGAGATGCATGGAGTACAGTTTCCACAACAACGTGTGGATAAGTTGCATAACCGTCCATCTATAGCTGATAGTTTTGACATTCATCCCCGGCCAACATTTTACTCACTAGATGAGTGTACGCATGCAACCAAAGCATCCTGAAACATCAGCAATCAAAACTACTTGGGATATCAGCAAAAAGCTCTTAGGATGAATAAATAATGATTAAATCATGATTCTAGGACAGAAGTCAACTTGTGAAGTAAGTAGTTGCCATCTCTACCTGTTGCCTGCCATGTTGCCTTGCGGCCAGCCATTCATGTCAGGGGAACCCTGGAAAGCAGCGTTTTGTTGGCCCTGCTGCATCATCGGAGACTGCGCGTGGGCAATGCGAGGAGAAAGCAGGGGGCTCTGCGGCGTGCCAGGACCTCCGAAACTTCCATCTGCCTGTTGGCTCATACCTGCAGTGGGCAGACGTATCAAAACTGTCACGGAGGGACTCCACAACCAACACATGTACTGGACGAAGGAGTGGGGTTAATGTTAGCATTCCATGTGATTTACAGACGTGCCACGTAAAGACAAACCTTAAGAGGAACACATTCAGAGTGAGGGGAAATGTGAGGTTTAATGTGACGAAGGACTACACATTCCTGCCTGTATGCAGGGTTAATGATAGGAAATTCATTTTTCCTACATGCATGTAAACAATCAACAGGCAATGAAGTAGGAGAAGAGGGGATGACAAGGTGTCTAGGGAGATAAGAGGAGAGAAATCATGTTTAACAAAACTAAATCCGTACGAACCCACAAGCCACGTTAAGGTTTAGAGGTGAAGGATAAACTGAACATGTCTTCAGACAGTTACACCTAGATTACTTGTGAGACTGGCAGGTGCAGCCAACAGTTGGGTGTCAGTGTGTATCCTCCTTCAATTATTGTGCCCTTGGTGCCCTCTAGTGGAGGACAAATGCATTTCCAGGACACCATTTTAGGCACTTATAAACATATATGATCAACAAATCTGCTCTAACAGTGAGGAGTCAAATGTCCAGAAGGATTCGGATCTCTTAAAAGGCAGCTGACTAATGCAGTCGTCAATACATGACATCACAAATCAGATGATTGCTGGTGGTAAAGAATAAGAAGCATGTGATGCTTTGCGTCTAGAGCCACAGCTACACAAACACAATGGTGCACGCACGCACGCACACACCCACGCACGCACGCACACACGCATGCACACAGGTCTGTAGGATGAAATGTGTGGTTTGGCTGGGGAGTGGGATCAGTACCTGAGTTGGGAAACTGAAAGGCACTGTGCTGCATTTGGGGGCTGAGTACGGCCCCGTACTGTCCGCCCATCATGTTTGTGTTTCCCATCATCATCTGTGAGGAGGAGGAGGAAGTGGAGGAAGAGGAGGAGGTGCCATGCAGATGGAGCTGGGGGTTGGGGGCGAGAGAGGGCAGGCTGGGGGAGAGAGGGGAGGAGAAGGGGCTGGTGGGGGGAGGTGGCGAGGCCAGGCCTGTACTGGTACCGTAGCTGGGTGGGTAGGGGAACTGCTGGGGGTTGGCCTGAGGATTCCGAGGGTTACTCATGCCGGCGGCCATGTTGGGAGGCATGTTGAGGCCCTGGGTCCTCATGGCCATGCTCCGCTGCTGCTGGACCTGCTGGGCCTGTTGCACCTGCTGCTGCTGCTGCTGCCGCTGTCTCAGGTGATTACTCAGCAGCTCTCGCTGACGTTGCGCCAACATTTGAGCATTGATGGTTCCCTGAAAGTGAGAGGGGTGGGGGGGATAAATCATAAGATGAAAAAAAAGAAAAAGGAATAGCACAAAAGGAAACGTGTCATGAATCTATACTCTAAATGTGTCTCCATACGACAGAACACTGAAGCCAAAGCCTTTCATTTTCTGTGAATAATCGGCAAGCTAAATATACCCTACAGCTGTATCAACATGTCCGTGCAGAAAAGTTACGTATTGCTCGTGGTGACTCACCTGGTTTGGAGCGCTGGCTCTAAGAGGTAGGTTCACGTTTGACACGCTGCTCATCTGAGTCATCATTGGCTGACGGTTCTGCGGGGACAGAACAGAGACATTTCTTTAACACAAACATGTCTACTGATGAATTCAAGTTTCTCTAAAGGCCTGAAAAGTTTTATAAACTGTTCTTTCAGTTGCACAATTTTTAGTGAAAGTGTCCTGAAGGACCGGCAGCAGGCAGGAAGACCTTCAAGTTCAAATATTTCTAAGATCTGCCAAATTGTCAACCTCAAGGACAATTGCACTAATCTCTAATGCGTATTTAGTCACACAGCAAGTGATAAAAGGTTTGAGGTTGCATTAGAGTCCACATCAGTGTTGTTATCGTCAATGATGACGAAGACGAAATGATTTCGTTGACGCCCCTTTTTTTCATGACGATGGCAAAAGTTACGTTATATAAAAGGTACGAATATTTATACTGTCGTGATGACAATCTGCACGATTTACTATGAAGTTTTAAACTATTAAGAAGTCGCAGCGCACCGCCTATTGTCTCCTGCTGCTGTGGTGTCAGCGCAACCCCTTCCACGTGATCTGAGAACGTCAGGAAACTGAAAATAGAACAGCAGAAGCGGTCAGAACCCTCGGCTGCAAAAAATTTAATTTCTTCTCTGTTCTTTCCATGGGCTGCTAAATGTGGAAATTATTTTTTTTAATAAAATTTCATATATTTTTATGAAGTCATGGACCCGCCAAGCTTCATCATTTTATTTCAGTTATTGAATGTGCAAATTTCAATTGTTAAAAGACCGATAGCCTACTTAGTTTTTTCCTGTTTTTATATCCTACTAAAACTGATGAAAACTAGACTGAAACCTTGTTGAGTCAACTAAAACTGGACTACAACGATCACATATCGAAATGACTAAATGTGACTAAAACTGAGATGTATTTTCGTCAAAAAGACCAACTCAAATGGCTGCCGTAAACAACTCTGGTCTACCTCAAATATGATTCCCAGCCATGCCCGTGTGTACCTGCTGTGACTGCAGCCGGTGCTGGAGCTGCAGTCGTAGTGTGTTGGGCTGGTTGGGGACCACCCCAGTGGGCCTGAGCCCAGGCCGGGGCTGCATTCTCATCATGGGGTAACCTGGCCGTGGGCCCATTTGACCGGGCATGGGATGGAACCCAGGCTCTTGCATGGGAGCACCAGGGTAACCCCTCGGTGCCATGTGGGATGGCGGGGGGCCGAATTGCTGGGTGTACATGGGGGGCTTCTGGTCTAACATCATGGACGGGTCCTGAGGGAACTGGTCTTGCTCCAGGGATTGGCTCTATAACAGGGAGCCAAAACATACAGTGATTAGACATCACAAAAATCTGAATAAACGGGATGTCTTAAGAGAAATCACCTGTTCTACCATAGCAGGGATTCCTAGAGCACGATCCAGCTCCTCCAGACCATCAAAATCTTTTAGTGCCGTGTAGAGCTGGGACATCAAGGCTCCTTCATCCACCCCGCTGCCATCACCTGAGCTGAGCCCCGCATTACACAGGGGGTCGTCCTGGGGTGCAGGCCTGAACAAAGAAGAGCAAGAAAAAAAGCTTAATTATCAATTATCATTAATCATAAAAAACACTCAGACAAGCAATCAAACTTTAAAGACAGTAAAAAAACTAAACAAAACCAAAAAAAAGCCGCTGATTAATAGAAAATTGAAAGGCTACTTTTGGAAGATGTAATTCACGAGTGAAGGATTTACCTGTTCTGGTTTACAAAAGCTGTCTGATCAATTGGCATCATGCTGTCGGGCCAAGGAGCCGTCTGGTTGGGTGGAGCCTGTTGTTGGGAGAAAGGATGGCCGACCATACCGATATCCATATCAGGTTGTGCTAAGAAACAAGAAGAATTGTAACAGATTAAGACTATATTTCAGACAGCCAACACATCAATGAAACCACTGAGGGGCAAACGGAAAATAAAGATAACACGTTTGCATAAAGAAAAAAAAACAAACGGGAAGAAACGGGGCCAATCTGGGTTAGAAACTAAAATTCCTGAGCTCCACACTACTCAGTGGCTAACCACAAGGTGGCATCCTTTCCAAGTAAAATGCAACCAGGTGGGTTAAAGGTTAAATGTGACATTTTGAATCTGACATTTAAATAATGCAGGTACTTAAACCTTGGTTTCTGTATTGACATGCTTTAGAATCCATTCTGAATCTGTCCATCATGTTTGTTACTCCGAAATCTATCCACTGCCATCTATCTCTGCATAAATATTATACTTCTAAGACATTGTGCTCTCACCACTGGCCATCATTGAGGACTGGAGCATTGGCCGGGGCCCTGGCTGGCTGTTAGGCCTCATAGGAGCGCCGCCGGGTCCCATCCTGCCCTGCATTGCACTTTGCTGTCCAGGGCCAGACGCTCCCAGAGGAGGTGCAGAAGCGGAACCCACCCAGCCTTCCTGCTGCTGCATGCCTGGCCTCGGACCACCTGGAGCCATCAGTCCTAGAGCGGCAAATAAAAGAAGTGGTGAGCAAACCTTGATGCACCATGAGAGGAACAGCCATCTATGCAGTGCTGGAGGATGCTTGAGGACTACTGATACGTGGGACAGACAGCGAAAGAGACTTTATGCTGTGTGGGTGACTATTTCCTGTGACAGGAAGTGAGTCATTGTGTCGTGATGCGATATGCTAGGCTGAGCGATAGAAGGAGAGAAGTTTCCTCGGAACTTGGAAGCAGCTACAAGTATCAACACCATTAGGAGAAAGAATGTAATTCCACTGGTTTTGCAACTATGGAACACTCAGGCAGAAATCTGGTCGCCAATCTTATGTAGGAACCTTATTCAACTTAAAGAATGCGCCTGCATCTCTATAACTGTATGTTGAAGCTCTTGCTGCTAAATCTGGTTTACTGTTAGTCCAAGTATTTCAAGTTGGAGTCACGTTCCTTTGAAAAGAAACAGCAGCACCACGGAGATTTCCACAATTAGAAAAGTGACAACCTACCTGCATTAACCATACCGGCCTGGTTTGGCATCATCCCATGATTTCCCACCATGCCCTGCTGCTGCATAAGAGTGTATGGGCTTGTGGCTCTTATGGGGTACTGTAATGATGGCTGCTGAGGGGACACGTTCATGTCCAGAGAGACGCTCCTCACAGGCAGACCCCTGCCTGGCTGGCCTGGTCGGACAACCCCAAAGTCTAAACACAAGGAATAAATGGATTTGGGTCAGATTATCTATCAGAAGCAAGCTTTCTGGCTTGCGCCCTTGTTTTCCTAAATGAGAGTAGAACTCACTGGTCTGGCCCATGCTGGCTCCGAGGCCTCTGTGCTGCTGCGCTGCCATGGCAGGAGTGGTCTCGGGCATCTGTAGGATGTTATTGATGATGTTCTGTTTGTCCATAGGACTGGGCAACGAAACAGGCCGAGGCTCACAGAAGAGCTGCGGCTGCGCATTCTGCAGGTCGTTCAGGATGTCATCCAGCTCTGATGACTGGAGGATGAAGAGACAAAAAGGAAAAAGTGTGAAAATATAAAACCGATAAGCCGTTTAAGCTTCCATTTCCAATTAGACCTACACTTAGTACAGCTGCACAAATACACGTTGCAATCCTACAAACTCCTATATAGAGTCTGAGATGAAAGAAGGCCTGGCCTAACTGATAACATGGAAGTAAGACTTTCCTTCAAAACTAGGCCACACTTTGAATTCATCAAATCAGCCTTACATGTCACTCCTCACTTACTGGCTGTTTACTTCAGTCGAACAATATAACTTCTCTTTAGCTTTTTTTTTAACAGTGTGATGTGATTCTAAACATTATTAAGCAACAACAGAACTTGTAGCTGTTATGGAGGAGCAGCCAGGACTTTGGTTGTTGCAAAACTTTAAACTCCTCTCTGCCCCACAACTATAAACAGCTGAACTGAGCCAACCCAATATGGCCCCAAGCTGCATTCACACACACAACTGGGTTTTGGAGTTTTCCAAACAAATACGAAGCCAATCTAAGACATGCTTTCACTTTCACTGACCTGAGCTGGGCCTATAAGATTTATCTTTTGGACTATGGTTCTGGTTCAGAACTCTTTTCTAGACATTTCTTTCTCTTCGAGACACAAGGTGACACAACTAAAAGGTGCAGTCTGATTAAAACCCATGACAATCTGTAGCCTTTAAATACTTTGGTCTATAAACACTGATCCAACAATTTCCCAAATATTATTATCTTAACAAAAGGCCATTATATTCACATCTTCATTGCAATGAGTTTATCAGACCGGAAATTAAGTCATTAGTCACAACAGCAGACAGGTATCTAATATTTCTTAGAGAGGTCTGGGTAGCTTTAGGTAAATAAGTTGCACTGACTGTGACTGTCCACCAGAGAGCAGTACACCTGGAATGACTGACATCTCCTGGTCGTGACATACTGTACAGCAGCAGAACAGAACACCTACATTGTTCGGTGCTGCATCTCAATCTTTAACGCAATGACATGCGTCTGTTGGGCTTTGCTCTGCTGGTGAAGATGACAAGGCAGCCAAAAATTTCTCAACGTTTATCAACGGAGCTCAAGGCCGCAGCCTTCCTAATGTCATCTTATTAGACCTTTGCTCCTCCACCTAGGTAGACCCGAGTCGTTTCCCAACACACAGCAGAGAATGGTTCGCCACACAGTGCTGATAATACGGAGAGCAGACTGGATATGCAGCAGAGCTGGAGAGAGCGACGGAGTGAGGGTTGGAGTGGTGGGAGAGAGAAAAGCCCTAATGAGGTCAGGAATGATGTAATGCCTCTGTACACTCTGTTTGCTTTCCTCCTCCTCCTCTCCTATGCACTCTCCTCCCACTTTCTATTCTCTCCACTTCTCTAGTTGCCTTTACTCTTAATGGGTCCCATTTCTATCAATCCCTGTTACTATCTTTTTTTTCAATGCATGTCAGTGCATGTAATCTATTCCATGTCCTGACAATCTGAAGACAGCTCAGGTTAAGGGCGCACTATTTAATACACTTCATACATCAGCTGCTGAGGTGTCCTACATTTCAAGCATCACTTATAACCAGAGGCTCTCACTCAAATTTGTATGCCTAGCAACCGCTTGCCGTTTTCCTAACAATCAGGCAAAGATGAAGCCATGACAAACATGTACTCTTAAGACCAACATGAGTCCATCTGATTCTAAACTCAAACCAAGACCCTCTGTGAATGAATAACTTGTGTCTCCAGTGTCTGGACATCCTGTACATCATCAGGGTTGTGTCAATGTGGACTTCTGTGGACGACTAGCTGTGGCACGACATTAGTAGCAATATTTAATGGAAGCTGGAAACATGATCAGTTTTTTGCTGCTTCTGTTGTAGAATGTAATTATCATATACAAGAATTTAGATACAACTTGTGCAATACATTTCATTAATTCATTTAGCTGTCGACTGCATCTGCAGAAAGAAGCCAACGGTGACATCAGTGGTCCAAACTATTGGTATATATGCAATTTCTACAGCTCAGTTCAGTAGAATTTCCTTAACATGGTGTGATAGATGCTTAAATAAAATCTAAACGACATTTACATGTACATACAGTATATATAGACATGCAACATGCAGTCAAAGGCTTGGTTTTATCCTCTCATTTGGTGTTTGGCATATCAACTCCAGAAATCTTTATGAACGCAAGTTGCAAAGGAAAAAAGCACGGACTATCTCCGATTAGATATCAGCCTTTTAAAGGATTTCTATACGAAAAAGCAGGTATGATCATCAGTGATTGCAAAGCAATGAAAACTTAAAGAACTGAGGTATGTTGTCCATCTAAAGACAAATAATAATAATAAAAAAGGAGTACCCCTTCTCTTTGCCCACTTATTCTCATGCTGGGTCACTGAGAGGATATGCTCTTGCAACCTACATCTATCACACCACTTTAAAGAAGAGTCACTCAGCTGAGTTGCAGAGATTGCATACGTCAAAGCAATGACCCACCGATGCAGTGTTGGCCACTTTGTCTCTTCTAAAGCAGTTCCGAGCCTCTTTTCACTGTGATCACTCATTTAAACAACACCCCAGCTGCTGTCATTAACCTGCATTTCATATCCATTTTGTCAGGCAATTAGTGGCTATAAAATAACTATTTTATCTGCAGAGCAACAGCCTGGTAATAACTACTGCTTAAGAAAGCATTTATGACTTGTGATCGAATTACACGCCACTTACCGTGTCTGAAAAGCATGTGGAGGAGAGTGCATTGTGACTGCAGCTGCATAACGACTGGATGTCACGACAGAACCAGAGAGCAGATTTTTTTTTCTTTCTTCTAAAATGCAACATCTCTGTCTCGACATAAATTCCGATTTTAATCATCTGTAAATAATTCCGGCCATTTGTTAAATTTAGCTGAAGAGATGTGAACCGGTCTGCAAGAATAGACCTAATAATGCAGAGATAATACACAAAGAGGGGCTGGAATGGCAGCAGAGATTCTCTGGCAGGTGTGACGGAGGTGGAATGTGACACAGCTGGATGATAAGGCTACTTGCTGCTTTGGTAAACCAGCATATGGAGAATGAATATACGCCTTTTGGCAGATTGGATGGCGCATTTGTCAGGAGTGGCAGATGGTAAAAGGATAGATGATCAGTTGCTTGAATTAAGAAGCCGTCTTTTACGCTGATTAAGAGTGATCATAACTAGCGTCCTATGATATCAGCCTGGAAAACAACCACCGATTATTCCGTCAATCATTGATGGTTAATCTAATCCCCAGCCATGAACCAGTCCTACAGTCAGCCATACCCATATCTCTGTTCTGATTTCTGATTTAGCTCTTGCCCAAGCCATCAATAATTCAACCCTCAAACAATCATGAGGAGGAGCGAGGCAGAGGAAAGGAGGGAAAGACAGTCAGAAAGAAGTGGGTGAGGTTAGTAGAGAGGAGGATGAGTGGACTTTCTTTAACTAGTACAGTCAGCTTTCACACATGGCTGAACAGCAATGCATCAGAAAGGAACAGAAACCCACTCACACACATGAAATGCCTCTAATGAAGTCATGGCTTGGTACGTGTCAAACAAATGGCCTTTTTTTTTCGTCAGCGAAATCTGTCACACTTTAATGAGCCGAGCGTTTCAACCACCATCTAAAATGTAAAACCCCCAAAAATTCAAGAATTTAATTGGGCCTGTGTCAACCTAGATTTTGTTTCCTACTGCATCAAGGTGTATACACTAAACAATCATTTCCATTTGCCTTTGTTTCGTGTATGTTCTACAAAAACAGCACTCCCTCTTCCTGCTATCTCCATGGTAGCAGAGAGGACATGCAGGAGCATATGGCTCATCATTTTCACTCTGCATGCCGAGGCCGGGCTCTCATGGGGGTATCTACACCTCTCTCATCTCCCCTTTGTTCAGTTCAGACTCTCTTATTATCCATCCAATCATCTTCTCCTTTTTAACATATGTACCCTGAGCATCCAGGCACATAGTGTACATATACAGCAAACGGGCACCACTAGGTGACATACAGTGCCACTACAAACTCTTTATGAAAATATGAACATGTATTACAACAAAAATGTGACTCCTGTTTAAAGTTACTCCTACTCGAACAGCTTGCATATAGCACACTTTATGTAAATGGCAAATGAAGGTAACTGTGTAATTTCGTGTAATTCTATGTAATTCTGTGGTTAAGCACCGCTGTGTGGCAGAATGACATTTTCAGACTTACGTTTCATGCGTTTAGTAGAGCATGTCATTCCTGTATGAAAGCATACGAGTCTCAGTGACTGCTGGTTTCCTTTCCCACCTAGGGGCATCAGCAGGTCAGTCTAAAAAACTCTGCCCCGTTGAAAACGTCTGCTACTCTAAAAAAATTTCGATTTTCGCCAGAAAAACTCTCCCTGCTCACTCCCTTTTACTCCTTTTTCTTTCAGCGCCAGGCCTGCCTTGTGCTCGGTGCCAAACCTGAGGATTCTGGCCAAATGAAACTGGGATCAAATGGCTGAAGAACCACAGGGGCTCCTTCCAAATGTCACAGTTGTTTGAAGCTGGCGGATAGATTCCTCTCAGCCGGCACTGCCAACACGCAGGCAGTGAAAGGCCCAGATGTGTTTATATACCTTCATAAAGAGTAATGACAAGACTAAATCTGAATGCATAATGCTGTCTGCTCTTTGCATCGCCTATTTGTGCATTTAACTGTAACATCCTGCATGGACATGGGACTTAGAGGAGCCAACATCTGCTACCTAACCCAGATTTATGCTCAGAAAAAAAAAAGACAAGTAGAGCAACAGAAAGCCTCGCGTTTTGCTTTTCTCAATGAGCTTTTCTCCATCATTTTTCTAACACACAAAATTGTTTGCACGCTTAAAGAGAAGTTTCAAGTGTTGAACAGTAGGAGTAAAACGTTTTGCGAATACTGACCTGCTCAGCGCGGTCGTACCCTGCATCTTGTTTCTCTGCTTTGACCTGCAGGTGCTTGTCCCCTTCGATCTTCACCTCCCCAGGCTCCAGCTTAGGGACCTTGTCCTTCATTACAGTGTCATCTTTATCCAGTAGATAGCGCAGCAGTGCATTGTCCTTCTTCTTGGGGCTCAACGGCTCCTGCTTAGGAGTAATTTCTGCCCCAGAAGCTGTACTACCAGCACCCTGTGTTTGGTCTTGGCCCAGTTCTTTGCCTGTAGCCTCTGCAGTGAGTTTGGCCAGGTCTACAGGAGATGTACTGTTCTGAAGCAGTTGGTGGAGGATTTTGTGTTTTTCTTTGAGGGATGTGGCGTGAGTGGCACCTCCCGTGTGGCCACCCCGGACCCCGGTGCCAGCCTGGTCCTTGCCCTCACCTCCTGAGCCGGGGGACAAGGGTGTTTCCAGAGGTTCTGGCTTAGTGGTGAGTAGTTGCATTAACTTGGTGTTCCCCTTGTTGTCATGCATGCGGTTGTGAGCGTCGTGGCCCTCAAGCGTGCCCTCCCTCTCTTCCTTGGGGTCAGCTTGGTTGCTCTCTGTTTGGGCCTGGGTGTGTCCATGACTAACCTCTGAGTGAGGTCCAAAGTCTCCTGTTCCACCTGTTGCACTGCTACCTCCTCCAAGTTTTGACATCAGATGAGTGTTTACCCCTGACCCTGGTGTGACCCCAGCTGGGGAGCCCATCTTCCGGTCTGGGGAGCCCAGTGCATGTGCGTGAGGAGCCGCATGCCCGTGTCCCACTCCATGGCACTCACTAAGGGCCTGGAGAGCCGACAGAGAACTGCTAGTGTAGCTATTAGCATGGCTGCTACTTGTGCTACTACCTGCACCTCCGGGCCCTCCCCCGCACATCCCCACCGGGGAGGGTGAGTGCAGGCCTCCCGCTACACGAGGGCTCCCCGCGCCTCCGGGGCTACCTCGGTGTCTGGGTGACAGCATAGAGTTCTGCTGAGGTGGATGGGGCCCTCCGGCCGGGCTGGGGCTGGCACGAGATGGGCTGTTCATCCTCCAGTTGGGGCCCTGCTGTGGCGGCTGCATGCCCCCAGTGTGATTGTGTGGTGGGGGACAGCCGAAGCGGTAGCCCTGCATATGACCCCCCATGGCTGCTGGCTCTCTTGGACCAGCTGGACCCGGAGGGGAGAAAGGCGTGCTGTTGCTGCTGATAGTAGTGTCTTGGCCCTGAGGCCCCGAGCCTGGCAAACTGCCTGGGGTTGGTGGAGTCATGGAGGGAGTGGAGGAGTTCATTGGTTTGGGAGCCATCCCCGTTGCCTGACTGCCAGGGCCCATGTCCTGACCCATTCCACAGACTGTCTGCTCCCTGGATGAACACACATATACAACACAACTGATCAGTGATTTATCAGTCAAAAGTAACTCAACAGTTTTCATTATTAAAAAGTCAATTTCTTTCTAAACAACACTTTACTAAATAAGTTAAAAGACATAGGATGAAGACATGAGAGGACAAGGCAGATACAAACCAAACATTCACACAGCTAATGTGGAACAGTTCAGATAGTCTGTATCAAGGATATTAAAGTGCTGTTTACAGAGGTCATACAGAGAAACATGCAGAAGAGAATGGGTAAACAACAGTTATACATACATATCCCAAAACATAAACATTTCATAACACCGGGGGATTCCAGTGGCCTAGAACCTTCCTTTTATTGTAAAATAGATCCTCAAGCTCAGACTCAGCATCTTGGAACAACAACGCAAAAAACCTACAACATATCCTCGGTGGATGCTTTTATAGCGGAATAAATTATAGAACAGATTCTTAGATGCATCAGATTGACTCACAATTTTAACCCAGTTCAGACATTTTTAAGCTCATTTTCCCACATTTTTTCTATACGGGAAAAAAAACCCTCAACAAGGCATTGTGGATAGAAGGCGCTGCCTTGCCAGCTTCTAGATGGTTTGACCCATTCTAACATCTGGTGGGCTGTTGGTGGATCGTCCCAAGAGACGCCAGATGTTCTAAGCACTGAATGGAGCTGAAAGCTGACAAAACATAATGAAGTGGGGAGATTAAAGGAAATTTGAAGATTCTGAAATGAATTTAGGCCCAATATCCCAGGGCATTTCTCTCACTCTATTGATACCCTATTATAACTTTGTGGCATAACTCCGCTGGGGGATGTCTAAACCATTTCTCCTCCAGATATTTTGAAAATTTATTACTGAGACTTTCCTGTAGACATTAGAGACGTAGGGGGTAGAAACCAGATTATTTCAACTCTGTGTGTCCACTGTACTGGAAGATGTTTTCTGCAGGCGCATACCAGTACGTCTAACTGTGACCCCGTTCACTGACGAATGCGATTTTAAAAACTGTCCCGTCCGCACGGAGTGCGTGAAGCTGTCAGGATATGCTGCAGGGCACCAACGTGCTAAAACACGTGAGCAAGTAGAAAGTGCAGATTAGTCTCTTTCTGACAGAAGTGTGGATAGTGGGACATACCTCTGTAGAATGTGCAGGGACATGTAGAGCTGGGGTTCGTTGGTTGCTGGCGAGCGCACCAGTTTGCTTTTTGTGTGAGCCGAGACGATGGTTCCATCGGAGAGGGAGAACCGGTAGATGGGGCTGAATGCTTGGCCGTGGCGGAGCACTGTGGACACGTTTCACATTTAGAATCGTGTCAGTAATTATATGAAAACCCTCAGACTTTGGTAATTAAATCATGAATAAATTGCTTTTAAAAAAAAAATAAAACAAATCATGCTGATGAGCACTTTTGGAATATGGTTTCGATTAAATGCTCCCAAAACTAAAGCGAGGTTTCATTTGATTTTGTAAGAAGTTATTAAATGTTCTGCTCATGCAACATCAAATGAGATCTGAGAAAATAACGAACCTTCCTGTTGGTGTCTCTTAGCAAAAGACATCTCTCCGTCGTTCTGCAGGTGGAACCTCTGGATGCAACGCCTCACCAGATCCTCCCAACCTGGCTTCATGGATGCTCGCAGCAGACTGGTGTCCAAGGACGTGATCTTACCTAACCACAGAGAAGCAGATTTTCCAGTCAGATAAAGAAGAAAGGATCTCTCCGTGTACAAAAAAGTTGTAAAGTGCTGACCAGAAGATGTTCTCCATCAGGCATTTCTCTTTGGTTTAATGGCGTTTCAACTAGTCAGTGGCTAAATATGTACTCTGTGATTTATAAATTCCAGTCTGTGTAAGACTAGAACTAAAAACATACATCTCTTAGCACAGATGAAATAAAGACACCAGTCTGACACTAAAGACAGCAGGTAGAGCTATTCCTGTTAGAAGTCACCACAGGCTCAACTTCACTCAGAGCAAGAAATGTACATCCAAGAAATGTGTGTAAACACTCTTGTATAGTCATTTATAGCAGTGCAACACGTTTTCCTCACCGGAGAGCAATTCAAATGGAGGCAGTGGTGAATTTGAAGGGCTCCCAAATATACTGCTGCTTGAATGACAGCTACAGGGACACACTTGTCACAGTGACGTCTGTAACAGGAGTCATTCACAGCACTCTATCATATCTGACAAAGTGCTTGGGGGGGGGGGGGGGGGGTTTTGAGATTGTAGAGGCAACATTATTTCTAACACAGTGTTTACCCAAAAGCTATGAGTTAAAAATCATACAGTGAATCTTCAGCAACACAAATGATGGTGATTATCTTGATCTGTGTGGTGCTAACAGACAGCAGAGGCATCCGTACAGAGTCTGGGTGGAAAACTACTGTAAATAAATTACTGTATGTCAGCTAACTGAGTGTGTTTGTGTGATGTGGAGTCTGTGTGCGTGCATGCCACACAAACGGCAGCAGTACATCAAAGACCAGGGGAAAAACTCGACAGTCTGTATCTTTGACTGTGATCAAACAGGAACTTTACCTCCCAGAGAGCAGACAAAGGTGGACAGACAGCTCAACTAACTTATTCGATTCAAAGGGCCTTTACTATGTATATAATAATCTCTGAAATCCACATCTGTGAAAATCCGGTATTATGGGAGGTGCAGGCTGAAGTCACTGGTAAAGTTTGCTCCATTAGTTTGGCGTTTCTGGCTGTGGGACTGGTTCTTGTACCTTGCAGGTCCTGGCGTGTAGTGAAGCTCTCATGCGTGGGAAGCATGGGCCTTTCCTTCGTGGGCACCCTCCGAGCCACGCAGATCAGGCACGACTGGAAGTCTGAGGAAAAGAGGTGGAACAATTGTGTGGAGGATAAAGAAAATTAGGTAGAGGAGGTAACAAAGCGGATAGAGAAGAGACAGAGGAAATGAAGGGGGATGGGAGGGGGCATAAATGGGAGAGACAGAGGGAGGGTAAGAAAATTAAATGCATGTTATTCCCAAAAAGCATAATTAATACAGTTATTAATGAGCAAGGGGCTCAGGGCTCTGCTCCTTTCATAAGAAGCAGCTATCACTGGCAAGGGAAATGATGTAGTGTGACCTTTGAAAGGGGTGGGTGTGTGTGTGTGTGTGGGTGTGTGTGCTCATGTGCATGCCTCCGTCGGGTTTCACCTGAAGTGCCATTTCACATGGATGACACCTCCCTCTGGCCCAACATAAAAGACTGCCATTGCTCAGTCATGACAGTTGCCTCTAACACACGCAAAAATGACATCGCCAAGTCCGCGACTGGGGTGACCTCAAAAAGTCTGCCATCCAACTTTCCTGTGCCAATAATACCCACAATCCCACGTTTCTGGCAAGGTAAACCCGTGCCAGGAGCGATCGCACACATCTCTTATTTGACTTGTAAACAGAGCCTCTAGGGTGGTCGGCCTTTAAATCTGTGAATTTCCATAAATGTACTTGTTTTCCTTTTCTTCTCCCTTATTTCTGCAACTGTACCCAGTTTTTTTACTTTTACTTTATATTCATTCATTTTGTCATTTTATAAAGATGAGAGTGGATTATTTAAAGGAAAAATGAATCCATATTATTCTCTTGAGGTCATCATTTCTAGGTTTGTGAAGCTCATACATGAATTATGAATTAGCTTTAAATCAAAAAGCAGATCAGAGACATTAGGCTGACACAAAAAGCTTGCTCCAAAAGATTCTCCTTCAGGAGACAGCGACTTCTCTCTTAAAGATATGTCAATGAGGCGCCATAAACTATATTTAGTCCTTGAGATCTGAGGGATGTTGGGAATGCATCTGAAAAACAATGGCACCATCAAATCAATATCAAGCCTTAAAAAGTGGGTTTTTAACTCATTCAGGTGTTAA
>JAOXYM010000019.1:13269330-13291593 GCA_028567055.1 Leptatherina wallacei
ACACACACACACACACAAGGATAAATCATGCTAAATCTCTATATGCTGTGCAATTCCTTCATACTCCCATACTTATGTATTGTGTGGAAGTATGGGGAAATGCTAACAAGACTAATATTCAAACAGTATTTATATCACAAAAACAAGAAATAAGAATCAGATAAAACGGCATATAGTCAACTCTCTAATGCACAAACTGAAGATTTTAAAATTTGCTGATTTTGTCAACCTCCAATCTAGATGATGTATAAAGTTAGACATTATTCATTGCCCAACAGCATCCGGAAATGGATGCAAGTACGGCTAACACATCATGCATTGAGAGCAAGTCGCATGTTCAATAAACCGGCTGTAAGAACGAAGTACCATACTATTACAGTCAGGATGGTGTCATTATAGGACAGTTGCTCAGAGGAAATGAAGAACTCTCAGTCTTTTTCTAACTTTACACAAATGTATGAAACAGATATTTCTGGAATATGACTATCAATCAGCTTTTGGAATTTTTTCATTTATTTACTTAAAAATATTTCTGTTATCTCCAGGTTCACGTTGTCTGCTTGATCTTCATATGATGTCAACATAATTGCTGTTAAAACTTGAACTTTTTAGGGATTATTATAAATATTGTACATGTTTACATTCTTTGTTTGGACATGACACAGGAGGGCAGTCTAGAGGAGTCCTATGCCATCGGTTGTTTTTAATTAGGATTTTTGGTAACTCAGCATAAAACACAATAATGTTTCTTGCATTTTATTCTATTGTTCATATAAAGATCCATCAATCTACAAATACCGATGGAGGCGGCGGACTGCAACTTACGTGGTGGGAATGGTCGTTGCCCTTTAATAGCCAACAGAAGACAAGACAAGCAATGAAGAAAAAAAAAGGCTCATTGTATTGTCTCAAGTCATTCAAAAGGTTCGGTTTAAACGTGAAAGCCAACTTGGACTGACTGAATGTTGTAACCCCCAGATGAACAAAGTCCTCAATTGTATTGAGCCTAGCAGCATTTTAGGTTTAAAACCTTTGTAAAAGCTTTAAAACGGCAGGAGACAGGCTATATTAATTTTTCTTCAAGTCTACAGTGCCACCAGGACTTTCATTATAAGTCACTTTATTTCATACAATCATAGCTGATGACAGCCCTAAAGAAAGGAAAAAGTAAGGAAACTTGTGTTTGGTGAACCATTTCTTTGTTGTAATAATGCTTCTTGGCAAATATTTTACCATTGGAAAGCCTGTTTATTTCCCTTAAGAATCCTGGCACATTAGTAAGAAAAATACATTTGTGGGATGAGCAGCAGAGTTGAATAACCTAGAAAAACTGATCAAATCTTGTGTTCCAATGCTAAACAGCTTACTCTGCTATTGACTCTTGTTTTGGTGTCATTTATTGGATTGGATGATTGAAGTCTGAAGAAACAAGACATATCGACAATTTAACTCTTTCTTCATTTGCACAAACGGGGGCTTCAGTAGCATGTGCAATAACTAAACCCAACCACAACAGCCTGGCACAGCCTGGGGTTGAGGTCAGGACTGAAGGCAAGCCATTTCGAACTTTCCACTCCCAAATTCTGGAGGTAGTCTCTGATAAACGAGCGTTGTGATATTGAAGGATAGAGTTCACTCCCAGACTGTGGTGGTATGGGATTGCCACTGGCTGCAGAATCTCATCTCAATATCTCTGCATTGAAATCGTCTCCAATGATGATGAGCCTTACTTTTCCAGTGATGGGACATAGCGCCCCACACCATCACGTTGCCTCCTCCAAAATCTGTTACCCCCATCGGTGCAACAATCAGCATAGCGTTCTTCACACTTTGACCCAACTATCGTGGGCAGAATCTGGACTCATCCCTGAACATCATGTTTCTCCACAAGTCCAGGCTCCAGTGCGCATGTTGCTGCTAATCAGGCGCATGATTGTCAGCACCAGGGGTACCACAAGGTCAAAACAACAATCAATAGCAGAATAAACTGTTTGGCATTGGAAGTTTTTCCTGGGTGCAACCCAAAAACTCAACTTTGCTGCTCATCGCATTTCGGATGAGGAACAAGACGAGGAATCAACAGGTGACTGTGCTGAGAAAAGGAAAACACTTTCACCTTCTACCTTCAGGAGGCTGATGATGAAACTCAATCAAATATTTGTGAGGAAAACTTGAAGCATAAACTTTTAAAAGGGACAAATGCAACTATAAATACATTTCCTAATCACACATGTTCTCACAACATCAACAAAACATCAGAACTAAAGTCAAAATGACTGAAACTGGGCAGAAATGTTTCAGAGTTTCAACAGACTGGGAAAACAATATTGCCCAAGGGTATTTCATAAGGTCACTACTTTAGTGTCAACTGATCCTCCAACTTTCTCTCCCCCACCCCACCACCTCCCTCTACCCTTCCATACCGTCTCCTTCCTCCTTGATGGACTTGGGCTCCGAAACAGCAAAACACTGCATGGTCTCATATTTCTGCTGCTGAGGCTCGTGCTCGTGCTGCTCGTCCTGGTTCTCGCTGTGCGGGTTGACCAGCATTCGGCAGTTGAATGTGTGGCTGTTCCTCCTTGGACCCTCGCTGGACCACGGGACGCCATTGACTGTAAGTGGGGAGCAGCAAGAAGAAGAGGAGGGAAGAAGAAAAATAAAGGGAAAAAAAAAATTACAATATGGCCTCCTGGGGATTTGGATTGACAGATTTTACTGCGGTCAAAACTGAACAGCAGAACGTGGAGATCGGGAACAGCGACGAGCCAAGAGAGGCTACCGTGGTGCAAGGGAAAGACATAATGAGAGCAAGATAAGGAGAATGAAGGCAGAGTAAAAAGAGGAGAGCTGTTGCTGGGTAGAGATCAGTCATAATGAGCAGCTGGAACCCTGAGCCATCCATCCGCAGCTACGCATCGCAGCCAGGCCTCCATATGCATGTCCTCTAAAACATCACTGCCAACCTTTCACACATGCACACGCACACAAATAGCAAGAGAGGCACGTATAGACGACTCATATCACTCGAGCGCACTCCCATCGCACTCCATCTGGTTTGTGATCTTATTCAGAGCATTGATAATCTCCTAGTATCTGGGACACAACCCACTGATCGTTTCCAGGGTACTCCGCTCTGTGCTGTGGCTGGGTACTCAGACTTCAATCCAATGCACCAGCAGAGAAGGAGGAAAGGGCTTAGAGCTCCTGATGGGTGGCAACAACATATAGATTACAATCACATCATGTGCAGAAGACACGTAGATGTGAAAGAAGAGAATGACAGGGAGACAGCAAAACTTATAAAAACTGGGTAAATTCTAGCTTACTAACTTAAATGTCCTCTTTCTCTTTAGATGAGTGTGACTAGCAGAAAGAAAGACTTTTGAAGCAGGAAAGAAGGGAAAAGGGAGAACGTGAAAATAGGAACTAGTGTAGGAAAGCGAAAGAGTGAATAATAGAAAAAGTGAAGCTGGTGGAAGGAAGGGTATGAAACGAGAATATAGAAAGAGCGCGATGCTGCTGACAGGGGAGAGAAGCCAAAAAAAGGAAGTTAATTAGCTGAAAAGGGAGAGAGGAAGAGGAGAAGAGTGAGAGCAAATGTCTGGGCTGAGCATCAGCAAAAGAGAAAATGAAGAACCTATAGGTTTTATCCACGCTGCGAGCCTGCAGGGGTTTAACCATAAACATTTAATTAAACTGGCGTTCACTGTTCAGTAACAACCTGCAAAACCAGAGACGCAAAGGAAGCACGTATAGGAGGATGCACGTGTGGAGTCAGGTGGAAAAAAAAAATTAAAAAAAAAGCAGCAAAGGTAGGAAGAAAAAAAAAAAAAAAAAAAAAAAAACAGCACAGGAAATGCTTGCAGGGAGAATAAGCTTGTGGCTAACCGAGGGATTTAGGCAGCAGGTTCTTGATGAACTCGGCGTGATCCCCGACGTGAAGCACGCTGTAGACACTGGTGTTCATCAGCTCCTCCTGGTTGTAGCGCAGGTACTGGGTCACATTTTCTGACACAAACACGATGTTTCCCTCCATGTTCACCACAAAGAAGAAGCCGTCCAGGGCCTGGAGGGGAGGAAAAAGGAAAGTTTGCAACCCTTACATCTCTAACAAGAATGAATAAATCTGACCAGCAACACTACTCACTTTTACTTCCTGCTTGCAGAAGAAACACTGCAACCAGATGACTCATTAAAAGCCTAATCCTCATGCAATCTGCCTTTAGTCCTGCAGATTTTGCTGTGCAAGTTTGCAACTTCATTAGCAATTTTAAATCTTTCTTGTTGTTTGCTCGTCATCTTTAGTTATGGGCTATTCGTGCTTGCTTTGCCTGAATTATGGCTATTATGCAGCAGCCGGAATGCGTATGCGCTACTGAAGTGCTGGCACGAGTCTGCAAATTGTGTAATGTGCGGTGCATTACGCTACACCTACAGAGAGCCGATTAGTACTCTGAGTGGTGGGTATGTGCACCACTCCTAGAGATGCTAAACGTTGGTGCAGCTGGTAGAAAGCAGGATAAAAGCATGTGCCTGCAGAGATCGGAGGATGTAAAAGGAGGAGCAGCACTTAATTGAAAGAATACAGCCTCGGGTCAGCCATTACACACAAGATGATGTCAATTAGGCCGTCAAATCACCTGGAGCCTTTAAAAGGAATACCGGAGCTTGCAAAGCTGTAAAAGCTGGTGTTGAGGTAAAACACAGGAGACTTGTCTCAAGGTGTCTGCTCCTCACCTCTTCTTAGATAATCCTTACATAAACACTGCACACACATGTTAGTTGATAGAGCTATATATATTATACTGTATAAACTATACAATTTCATACATTCCTAACACACCTTATATCAATTAAAACTAATCAATCGCTGGGCTAAATGTGAGTGTTCGGTCAACTCTTACATCCCACTTACAATCATATTTAACTTTTTCCTCATCTGCCTTGATGCAGCTTATCTGAAAACAGACTTTAAGACATCTCATCTGTCACTGCAAGATCTGAGCCCGTTCCAAAATGCAACATGGTTGTGCAAGTCCATCCTGTATGAGGAAAGGACTTGGACTGAACAGAACAAACACTCCATAGTGCCAACTCCAGCCTTCCTCCAGACACCATTGCATAATGCTGTTAGCCAATATCTTAATTTACAATGCACTCACTAAAAATACAGAGCAGAGAGGGCTGAAGCCAATACCAGTAAATATACCCTGAATAAATACATCAAAAACATTCACACTTGCTGTATTGTGTTTATTCCACACAATCTATTGTCTTGAAATGGCAGTATATGTTTTACCTTAATAATGAAACAGTTGATGGGTAGTGAATTATTTACCACTGCTATGACATGCCACTAGAACTGGATTTTTCAAATAGCACTTGTAATAGCTGTTTCTGGACACTCAATCATTAAAATTCTAAAAAAATGGAAACATTTTAGAAACTTCATAACTAAGGCACTTGTATGCTCAAAATCAGCTTCTCTTGCTGAGATAATGCCAAATTCAGATTTTTTTTTCATTCACCATTGAATTGTATTCATCTGTAAACCATTTAGCAGCTTATCCCCTCACACATTAACAGCCAATGCAAAGACTGTGGACTCTGCCATGTTCAACAAACACAGAATGTTTTGAAAATAACAGGAAGTGACATCTCCACACGTGTGTGCTCTGAAATAAATCTGATGGAGACGACAATCTTTTGAAAATCATAACTCGGAACGACTCCCAGAAATCTGAGTCCGTTTTAGATGACCATCAAAATCAGAGTTTTATAAAAAAATGTATGAGAATATCTTTGATATTCAAGAGAAACTGGTGTTACATAAATATCTTACGATGAAGCCATATCGAAATGAATCGGGTTTAATCAAAATGCAATCAAATCAGGCTGTTGTGAATCGAACTGATTCGGGAAATTAGAGCAGATACCCAACCCTATGGCACTACACAGTATGTACTCTTTAAGCATGTATCAAATGTACTGAAAGCACTGACCATCAGATATTTGATTGGATACATACAACAAACTCAGAACTGGAGTTACATCCAGTAACAACCATCACATCCCAGTAGACAAGTTGTGTTGGACCACAGCTTCATAGCTTTTGACTGAACCATGAATATCAGCCTCACAGACTGGGAATGGGAGTGAGCTGCCAGCTGTCTTGCAGACAGGTAAAAATCAAGAGGTATAGTCTCTTTTGTCCTCAGGCTTGTCATTTTTAGAGTCTCCATGATGTAATCAAGAGCACAGCGCCCTCACTGAAAATGATTGCGAGCACTCCTACATTATGTTTCCATTAATCCTCAGCTGATGAATACCAGCAGACTATATGCTGGTACAACACTTGCCAGCTGCAATCCATCCAGATGTTAATGGATTTTCTGAAAAGTGTTAAAAAGCCTTACTTTTTCTATTTTAGTAAGATGTTTGTCTTCATCATTTTGCATCCTGTCCAACTGTTTCTGAAACAATTAACTGGCCGTTTTGTGCAATGCGACATCAACCATGTGGACTATCAACAATGCACACTATAGGAAAAGATAGTTGTGATGCAACTGCTCAGAGAAGGTTAACACAGCAGCATGCTAATGTTTCCTCGCAGCCTTCGTCCCTCTGCGTTTGCGTGAACGTGGGCAGCAGAGCGCCTTGGAGGAGGGTCATGGGGCACGTGGGTGCATTTCCTGCCGACAGCCCTTCTCCTAAGAGCAGGCCGAAATGAGGCTTGGCTCGCGGACGGGGACGCGGCCAGAGTGGGTGTGAATGGCCTATCGCTGTGTTTTGAGGCTGCTGACAGATGGGAAAGCTTGCAGGCTGCACTGGGCTATATTTAGCCGCAAGTTAGTATGGCGATTCAGTGACGCTGGACCAGGAGTGCTATAAATATTCCATGACAGGACAGATCTAGAGGCAAATTGAGAGAGGAAGGGGAGGGAAAAGAGATCTGAACAAGTAGGAGGGAGAGAGAAAGGGAGGGAGGAAATGGGTGAGCGGACAGCCTCAATGGACTGATTCATTCGCCAGGCTGTTGCTTTCTTTCCCATTATATGTAAGCACTTCAGTGGCCCTGCACGGTACAAGGAGGCCATTGCTATGCTTGGTGATTTACAGCCAATCGGGGCAGATACAAGATGCTGGCAGCTTTAACTCCCCACAACTACACACACACACATAACCACTACTAGCACATCTGTGATTGTTCTCCGTGGATGGTACTCTTCATTATATACCAATCATGATTTAAAGAGTATCCTTTTCGAGTGGTTCAGTGGTACTTCAATCTCAGTGTGGCAATTTGTAACAATTTCCTCATAGATATGAAACTATGAGTAAAGGGGACGGGGGGGGGGGGACCGGCCTCCACCCACCTCCAACATCATTGGTCCCAAGGCATCTTTGTCAATCACACTCTGGCCTGTTGATGAGACGTCAGCCTTCTGCACCTCCTCCTCATTTGCTGCTGCAGCTTTTTCTGTTGACACAAAAGCAAATAACACGCACTTAAAAAAAGAAAAAAAAACAGATAATAACCCGAGCAAGGAGTCAAATTTATGAAGACCATAACTTATCACAGGGAACAGAACAGCTTTAAAACTTTGGGTCAAAGGGGAAAAACAGGAGCAAACAATCCCCCCCCCCACAAGCTTTAAAGAGGTCAGTTGCTGACAAGGATTTTAACAAGTATCCATCTGGTAACAAAGCAAACACATTTGGTCCCTTTGTAAAAACATGTTGCTGTGGCTTGAACCAAAGCACAAAGCAGCAAACAGAGTGAAAGGTTGTTGTAAATGAGTGTGTCAGAGCACATGGCTGCCACACTGGTGACAGCCACAGGATGGATTACATTGTCATGTGCCGAAAAAAAATAAGCTATTATGGAAACATGGACAGTGTGTAAACAACTCTTGTACCAAACAGACCAAGTTGTTCCCATTAAGTCAGGCAGAAAGGGGTAAAACTTTATAATGATCTAAAAAGAAATTGACCATAAACCGTCCTCTTAATGATGTTTTTACTGTTACAAGTTAACTGGACATAACAAAGTATTGTTATTAACAAATCTGTACAATAAATCACTTTACAAAGCAATGATTAAATGTTTAACAAGTCTTTTTTTATTATAGAAGCTGGAAGACCTTAAGTTCCACAAGTATTGGACTTATTGGACATCCAAGTGTAGATATACAAAGTATGACTTCTGCATTCACATGCATGTGACCTAGAATTTATCAATGGGAACAGGTCAAAATCTGAGCATTTCAAAGTCAAATGAAAACATTTTCAATACAAAAAAATTCAGTGAATTTTATGTAGAAGTGAAGAAAAATTGATTCCTGTAAGTTCCTGTACCTGCATTATGCTGCTATGTATTTGTCCATGTGATCGGGTTAATAACCATGCAGAGAAGCCTTATGTTCAGAGCGTAGGCTGCCCTACTTTTAGAGCCGATGATGAGAGGTGGAATATGAGTGGGCTGTTCGGGGAGGGCTTGGGGGGGGGGAGGGCTGGGGGACACATTTAACAGACACACCACGCCAAGAAGAGGGCTGGCCATATGGTAAAAAAAAAAAAAAAAAAAGATTGTAGGGAAGAGTTAAGTAAATCATAGCCACATCTTCTATGATTGGAATGCAGACGTGTGAAAGCTGATGCAAAGTGCAGGTTTCACTCTGCTCTGTGGGCCCGTGCACTATCCCACAGACATATATTCATCTCTTTCAGCATTAATGATGTGTGCATCAGCAGGACCTCTTCAAGCCCAGCAGGGCCCTGTAGACCAGCGCAGCTGCCCCGAGTACAGACCCATCAGTCAGTGTCATGGCGGCTCTCCCTGGCTTTCTGTCTGTCTGCAGAGCTGTGGCACTGTGCCACCCATACAGGCAGGAATTGATCAATTAAAAGGATTGTGTAATGTATTAACTGCGACATAATATACAACTGGACAGACATTTGCATCAACACTCTATTATTTAAGAAGTGATTTGTAGTCTATTGTTTCTATTTTTCACTTATGTATAATAATAAAAAAAAAAGCAATATACCGAGAGTGCATGTGGGAGAATAGCAGCTTCTGCATAACTCAGCCACCAGCTCATGAAAACAGGTCTTAACTGCTCCCCCTTGCCAATAGAGCAAAGAAAGCTGCTAAATTCTTGGCTGTGCCATTACTTTATAGGCTCTATAAGTATATTATGCCACATATTTTCTGCTAAGGTATAACAAGCCAGAAAAAGCAAACCTATACCAAGCATTTCCACCCTGATTTCAATTAGGAAAATGCACATAAACAGCACACAGAGCAAACGGGGATGAATTAACAGCTTATGGTAGAAAGCAGTTTATTTAAAGACAACATGCATTTACCCCATGAGCTAGTGCTCGTAACGGTGTTACTGGATGTAACATAACACCCCCCCCTTGGTTGAACTGCTGTAGCCAATATCTTTCAAACTCGACAACTCAAAAGCAAAAAAAAAAATTTGATAAATAAATGGCACTACAGCCTTTAAGTAGATGTATATGAGATGTAATGAAAAGAAGCAATGGTGGTGGTATGGTCATCTAAAACATCACCTTTAAGCAAAAGCTTCATCCTCCCTGCTTCAACAAGTGAAAGAGGAAGGGAACAAAAGGCAAATGAGAGAGCTGCAGTGGTGCAGTAGCTCTCAATTTTAACTATAAAAAGCCTTCTCTGTGTGACTACTGACGTAAGGAGGACAAAGCAGAAAAGTATGATTTAGCCCTTGGCTCATTACTCTGCACAAACAATATTGCCCTTAGAGGTAGGTCGGGGATGCAGAGAGTGGGAGGGGTCACAAAGGGAGTATAGTATATGATGGTGTAGTGAGGAGGAAGAGGAGGAGCATGAGGAGGAAGGAGGGCTTGAGTGTGTGATTTTTTTTTTGCATCACATCCATCTGGATTACATAACACTTGGCTCTTTGAGTCACATAAAACAAGATGTCGTCATCAGCCGGTCTGATTCATGCACCTCCAGTAGGCCGCTGTTTCACCAAAACTCGGTCAGGCTGACTTTATCACCCATGTGGTCTGAGGGGTAAGTTTAAAACTCTTTGTTCGTTTTCAAGAAGAGAGAATTAAACTCTACCCAATTACTCAAGACCTCCAAAACGGTGAGAGTTTAGCAGGTAAAACCAAGCTCACTGATCTATTTCCCCTCATGTTCTGGTTCAGGATGGAAGTGCGAATGATTGGCAGCAAACAGATATTGCTCTGGATGCTCAGGAATATTAAATCACTGATGTTGCTTTTTAATAACATGAATGATAAGTGTCTGGAAAAACATCCCAAGCCACCATATCTGTAGTGACACGTGGCTATATCGGGACAAACATCATCATGCCAAGCATATTCATATTATAACACCTTTTTCAGGGCTTTGATTTGAAGAAGCGTTAAATAATGTGCCAGTTGTCAGCCACGGCTTTGTTTTCGTCTGCTTCGGGAATCAATACCTCTTTCACCGCTGTACAATAGGAACAATCGGGTTTACACTTTCCTCAACAGACGGTGTGACAACATTACAAGCAGTAAACTGTACCTTGCTCCTTTATTTGTCTGATTTGTTTCACAGTTTCCTTCAGGATTGCACATTTGTCAGGTTTGACGTTGAAGTTGTCGATATCGTTGAAGTTGGCGAAGATCAGCTCGGCGAGCTCTTCGATATATTTGTTCTCATGCTCACGGTTGCGCTTCTCGTTGCTCCGCTTGGGACTACGGGAACAGAAAAGAATGCAGGGTTGGGAAAATGTTATGCAGATGGGATTTATAAAATTGAGGTGTTGAGAGTGGAAATTACATCTAAAAATAACATTAATAGGCAAATCTATCAAGCAGAAGATGGAGAAATCTACACTACACAAGAATTCTTTCTTTTTTTTCTGACACGTTCCTTTAAAACCTGTTTGATCAAAGTAAAAAAAATGCTAAACTACAGTCCATCGGACCACGTCTTACCTGGGTCCTATAAGTTCGGCAGAACATTCTTTGCGTTTTCGTGACTCTGCCCTGGCAGGGTCAGATGAGTTATCACCAACTCCACTCATCCTCAATGCATATCAGCGTCTGGAAAAAACATACACACAAAAGGCAGGTTCGTTTTATGAAACAGTGTTTTCAGCATCTAATTTACTGGCAACAAACTTGAACACTAAGATCGTGTGGAATAACAACATTGCAGCGCCTGTGTTCATGCCAACATGGGCATCTGCACACACACACACAAGCCTGTGCTGAACGCACAGGTTGATTCACTCCAGGAGAAATGAGCGAAAAATGGAGCAGATAGAGATTCAATCATTTCTCTCCGATGGCGCGGCTCTCCCCAGAGAGACAGAAATGAGAGCACGGAGCTTCGCCCACAGCACCAGACTGTGCGCTCAACCGTGTACCAAGTAAAACCCATTCGTTACAGGAAAACAAGCAAAGCCGGCTAACATTGAGGCAAGAATGGGTTTACAATGACAACATGTGCAAGTGTTGGCGTTCTCTAAACATGCGTCACCTGTGCTGATTTGCAGGAGTCTAGGGATGTGCCGATATACCGTGGTATGAACAAGTCAAGGTACGAATACCATTGCATTTTCCATCACACCGTGATACCCTGCCTGCAGTATGAACTGTGTTCAGTCTTATAAATTACAGGGTGAGTGTGCCAGTCAGGTGTACCTGGAGTTGTGTGTAGGTGGGTTAAGAGTGTATGGATGCATGCTGCCTGCAGGGCTAGATAACATGCTAGTCTCTTTAAAACATTTCTTATCATAGCCTAACCCAGAAAAATGGATAATTCCCTTGACAATCCAGCTAAATCATTAGCTTTTGAGCTAGCTTTATTATTGCTGTCTAAATGTAATACTTTCTACCCACGTGTCTTTCTGTGGTCAATGATTATGTTTACATGCACACTATCCTGCAGCTAAAATGATTTAACTGCCGTCGGTAGAGATATTGGTGGAAAAAAAAAACATGGGATAGGCTCAGAGAGATTTATTGATACTTTGTTTTGATGTCTTGATGTCTTAGACATTGACCACAGAAAGATATTATCTTTTGTTTTAGAGGATCCCTTGAGTTTTATTTTGGGCACAATGCTTGAGTATATTAATATTATTAATATAATATTATATAATAATAATAATAATAATAATAATAATATTAATATTAAATTGAAATATATTTGGGATCAGAGTATTTCTTGTCATTCAGTTTAAGCAAACAGGTCGGTCTGTTTTTTACCCATTTAAAAAGCAATCAAGAGCGTAGTTATAATACCACCGTATACCGTGAGGCCGTGAAAATTTTGCTCAAGGTTATCATACCGTCAGATTTTCATACGGGCACATGCCTACTGGAGGGGTCACTCAAAAACTAAATGTAGGAATCACATCTTGTCTGCCATCTCTGAGGTCATGTGAGAGCGAGTCAGATTTTACTATGCAAGAAACCGTCTTTTGACTGTTTTGTGCTATTAGAAGTGACAATATGGGAGCTGTTGCAGTTGCGAACACCAACCACAGATACTGTTCTCTTGGGTTTTTTCTGGCATTTGACATAAATGCTTTTCTCATATTTCTCATATTGTCACATATCCTGTTTTCTCGTCTATTCAAGTCTAAACAATTAACAAAACATACATTTTTGAAAATTAGGCCGACACAGAGAGTGAATGCTATATGAAGAGCACATTAAAGCGGAGCTTCTTGATTTTGCCACCGACAGGCTCAGACTGCAGATGTGATGCTTCAGAAAATCCTGAGGGAGCTGAACTGTTGGAAAAGGAAAACTCCATGAAACAGACAAGGTTTGTGTATCCATATTACTGAATTTCAGAAACAAAAAGAAACCTGACCTTTTTGAAAACTTGGGAACATTATCTTTAGAAAAACAAAGGAGTGGGAATTGGGGATGAAGCTTTTCAGACTTCCATTTGTGAGACTGGTACATGCCGAAGTTGAGATGAGTTATTTAACAAATTCTGCACATTTCCTTAAAGCCTGCTGGAGGTAGAGCGGGGGTCACTTCAATATCTTCAGTTTTTATTCACCTGGCATGGTGAGACGATGACAAAACAACAACAAAACTTGGAGGACATCTGAAGGATGGATTGCACAATAGCCGATTTACTTCCACTAGTTACTGTGTTCTCATTCAATGCAGGGCCAATTCCAAAAACCCCTTTCTCCCTCATTATCATTTAGACTCCTAAAGTTGTGAAAATGGAGCTCAGCTTAGACTAAAAAAACTAAACGACAACAACAACAACAACAAATCGTGAGCTAATACACCTCTGATGACGCCTCCAACTCTGCATGCAAACATGGCTTCAGTTCAGCTCTTACTCTTTCCCCGAAAGTCACCACAGACTGAACTTAATGCCACTAAATGAAAGACCATCAATTATTGATCTAAGTACTGTAATGCCTTATTAATAACTACCATCCCATGAAAATCCGATGGCGGCTAATGGACTCCGGTTTAAATATATAGGAGGATACCTACTGCATACGAGATGCAAACACTTGTTTTCCCCGAAACAAATGGTTGCATGGTAAAAACATATGCATGAAAAAAATTGATGTTTGTTCAAGCAAGACAGGTTATACACGTTTTTCTTTAGCTTTTTTTGTCATAGAAAGAAGCAGAAAAAAAAGACGATCAGAGTAAGAGAAAATGTAAGTCTCTCCTCAGCACAGTGGCCAAGGTTGGTGCATGCTGTGTTGTGATACACTCTCGGCTACTCTTGCCATGGAAACGGCTATGACACACACGCTGCTTACTGCTCAGCCATTACATAAGAAAGGAACGGAGTGGAGAACAACACGATTTAGAGCTGAACAGAAGAGCGTAAGCAGGCAGGAGCAGGCTAAACTAAAAAGAGAGGTAGTGACCATGCAAACTTGAGTCTGGCTCCCTCCTGGCCTGAAGTGACCTACTTTAGGCTAATGGTGGTGCCTGTGCTCAAATGGGCGAAGTCAAAGCAATGGTGATTGGCCAGAGAGACAGAGGAGACTCTGAAGGGTAAAACATGCTCTGTTGACAAGTAGCTTGAGTACCACTGTTGACCTGTGCAGTGAATGGACAGATAATGATACACAAACATTGGTGTGCATGTGTCCTTGTATTTTACCCTTTCCAATGCCATCAGGGTGTCTTTATGCTGTGGCACTATGGTGTCCACTGAAAATATAACAGTCTGTATGGCAGAGGTTACACGCTTTTATTAATGACAACAGAAACAGGCCATTAAACTCTAATAGCCAAGTGCCGCTCTCTGTTCCTATTGGTTGTGCCGGGGCTTTGAAGCACAAGTTACCATGGGGATTCTAGACCTGATTGGTTGTTCCTGTCCCGCTGGGCCAGATATGATTGGTTGCCTCCATCTCCTTGACATGACAGTAATGGTGGGTCATTGTACATAGAGACAAATAAGAGAGACTGCGAGTGCCGGGCACGTCTCAATGACACCAACGCAGACAGCCAGACAGACAGCCTGGCAAGCAGGCTGGTAGGCCACTCTTGTTGCTGCCGGGGAGGAGGGGCGGGTGGGGAGAGGGTTGTGATCTTAACATGGACAGACTAGCAAGGGACTTCTCATCCAAGAGAATGGCCTGGATTCCTGAGAATGGTGTAAACTGTGAGTAAACCTTTGTGCGTCTGCCCTTTTGCTGTGATGATGTTGGTTTTGATATCTATACGGGATGTGTCCCCTCTGCAGATCCTCTGAGCAGTTACTATGACGACGACAACAACAACAACTACTATGCCTCCAAAAAAACAAAGTTGCCCACAAGAGTTGTGTCACTAACTCTGGCCACGAGTGGAGAACTCCTTCAAGCTTGATTGTTCTTGGACATCACTAGTGTCAGTAAGTGAATGACAACATGTTGTCTTGGCATCTGTGATAAATTCTCATCTCTATTCCTGCAGCTCAAAGGCAAATCTGTCAGAAAGAGTGTCTGTGTATATCATCATCCCCGCCACAAACAAGAACTGACCGACACACTCAGACACGCAGTCAGAGACATCAAAGCAGTCATCTATATGATGATAATGGGGGATGACAGTGATGGCACAGACAATCACATTTATGGCTCTAAATGCAGGTATGGCTGTGTTTCATGAGCACATCCCGCTGCCTACTCATCTTTTTAATGAATGCATTTTAGGCCTGGGTAATAAAACAAACAAAATTAGATTGCCATTAAACTTACATCCATCTTGGAGATAAGCGTGAGACATTTTCAGTCGATCCATCGACAGAGCTACCTGTGGATCTCTCAGCACACTCCAGCCTACTAGTTGGTGGTAATGCACCAATAAGCTGGTTGCGAACTGCCAATAAAACCCAAAAGGGGTAAGAAAACATGAAAAAAAATATTGACCTGCCAGCAGATTGTAGAAGGAAGAAAAAGGCCTCATTAGGCAAGTAATATGGAAATGGTTTGGATTCAGTAAAAGTCATGAAGAACAGACTTTGTCGACAGGGGACGGCAAAACTAAACTAAACTAATTTGTTTAATAGCCTGAAAAGGTACCATCTTTTTAAATCTATTTACTGAACTTAACCGCTTTATAAAAAAAAATAATTTTACTTAATTTCTTATTTCATTTTAATTATTGAGTGATAGTTTTGTGGTGCATCAGTGGTGGTAAGTCATTTCCTCCTGGATTAATAAATTAGATCTTATTTCATCCTAGAATCCAATTTTCCAAAAGCACTGGGACTGTACATCGCTAAGCTTATTGGTTCTGCCAACCTCTATATGGCTCTCCTGTGCATTCTGCGTTGTTGTAAATTTGGCATCATTTACAAAGAAAAATGATAACAGCGGCTTTAAAATAATGACTATTACCAGTAAAGGTGGAAACACAAACAACATGCTAAAACATCTTGCTACCCATCAAAAGATTGACTTTCATGAACGCCATGTATTTGATGCTCTGCATCCACACAGCGTGAGAGCTACTGCTACCTAACAGAGCAGCACATCTGTAACCAACATGAAGTATCCTTTGGTAAATGTATAAGCATCATGTTAAGCGCTATGCATCAGAATAATACAAAAACCATCTAATATAAAATTATGTCTGAATAAGAAACTGCAATCCATAGATCCGCCTGTGCTGGTCATCACTGACTGAGGGGGGCTGGGCGAGTAACCCCATTATGTAGAAGAATGATTGGCATATTCTGAAAGGCATCTATTAAAATTACAGCTCATCAAGCTGTCAGCACATTTAATTCATTAGTACGGGGAACTGAAACATATGGTCCATCAATCATTATTGGGCGGCTTATGTTAGTCATACACAGGGTGAAATTAGTGTAAGACTAAATGGCGATTGTCAAGATTCAAACAGGCAGGATGAACAGAGGTGACGCCATGTCTAAATAACTGCTCTTCAAAACTCAATGGAGCTACAGAATTGAAGGATAATACTTCAACCGGCATGTGGCATGAGAAATGGTGCGCAGGAAACGGTTCAGCTCAGGGTCAGTGTTTCCCTGATCCGTCAAATTGCTTTGGAAAAATATTAAAAAGGACAACCAGAAATGATACGAAGTTACTGCCAGACATTAGCCACATTATCTTTCCATTCACTAGAGCTTGAGTTTGTAAAATTAAAGATGCCTTTTTTTACACTCAAGACTAAAAAGCTGTGTAGTTTGTTGGACCAACTGCTGGATGTTATTGGCAAAGCACTGGCTGGTTGACCATCGATGGGAAAGAACAGGCTGAAAATCAGAGTGGAAATGATGCTGGGGTCATGAGGTTTATAGGAGCAGATACTCTCCTGTACAGCTGCTCTGCAGCTTTGAAGCTCTGATGGGCTCAGGTCTCCACTTACAGAAGTGTAGTAAACACCTCTCCTCATCGCTCTCGCATAAACACACACAAGACGGCTTCATAAGTGTATATTTGTGCGCTGACAGCTCAGCTTTGGTTGTGTGAACAATTCTCACACGGTTGCAGGTCTTCATCCTTTCTATGTGACAGATTCACAGGATTAAACGACAGCTTCAGGTTATTAAACCATTGTAACAGCCGCAACACCATCTAAAAGATGTTCATCACAACAAACAGACAGCAGAATATAGAGACGAGCAAAATATAAGTTAATGACCAAACTAGAAAGCCTGAGAAATCAATTGACTTTGAAAGTACTAGGTGCACTTGAGGGAGGCGATCATAGGTGAGTGTATGTGTGTGTCATTGCTTATATCTTAGGTGTCACATGAGCAGACTCTCCAGGACTTAGCTGGAGCCAACCAGTCTGGCGAGGGAGGAATGCAGAGACAACAAGATGCTGCTGCTGCTGCTGCCGCCGCCTGAGATGCTGCAGGCGACCACGTTCCCTCCTGTCAAACTCAGCTGGTACAACCTGCACATGACGTGTTGTATTAAACTGCTGTAAACACACACAAACATACACACACATACATATCTATTTGCATGTGTGGTACAGGATATAAAACACTCAAAGCAGCACTACAAATTGCATTTGCAGTAGATTTGATGGGTTGTATAGATGCATGCAAAGAAAAAACTAAAACCTGCTCAGAAACTCTTCCCACCAGCTATTCTTGTGTAGTTTTTTTTTATTTATTTTTTTTTAATTGCACTATTTATGCAGCATGCAGGAGGTGCAACAAGACAAAATACACAGAGGGTCCACAAGCGGACAAAACACCATCAAAGTGACAGGTGCCAGGTATTATAATGTTACATACTTGGGTGTGTGAAGCTTTGTGTTTTTAAAATGCAGAAATTTTTATTATTATAAGTACTTTGTGCTGCTTTTTGTATGAAAAGTACTTGATGAATAATATTTGATTTGATGTCGCCAATTCTGGCACATGCTGCAATTCTCAACCTCAAAAACTTGAACTTAGCAACTTGTCATGGTACTCAAAACCAGCCAGGTGGCTGAATTTCCCCCTCCCAAAAAAATTTCCCCTCGCTAAAAAGTTGTACATGTGTAAAAGTTCAGATAAAAGTCAAATTAAGTTTACTTGTACAGGTTAAAAGATCATCGGGTATATTCTGACAAATGACAGAGAGCCGAATATCCTTATTTTTTTGGGAGTAGTGTGTGTGATAGGCGTGTGGACACGGAGGTCTAGTCAGAATTTTAGTTCTAAGTATCATTTTTAAAGGTCTTTTTATGATCCTACATTGCAGCTTATTCAATTACTTCTTAAAGTAGTAACAAGTACTGCAGAGAAAAACAAACAAACAGATAATCAGGGATATAAATAAAAGACACATTGGGTGCCTGTTTAGTGTTACCTGGAAAAAGAGAGGTTTGGATAGGAAAAGCAGCCAATTTCATTCAAATTTGTCAAGTTGAATCTAATCCTCTTGTTTTTAGTAAACAATATCAGTTGTTAAAAAAACAAAAAACAAAACTTCTGGTGCATTCCAACATGCACTAAGTTATTTTAGGGAATGATTTCAAAGTTGGAAATGTATGTGATACAGGAATCTGCATTTGATTACTAAAAGATCTCAACGTATTTCTATACATTTTTGCACGATTTTAGCCATATTGACAAACTTTTAAGAATACCTTCTATCCCTTAAATTGATACCGTGTCACTTCTACTAGACCCCGGCTCCTTCAACAAAATTCAGCTGCTTCAACCACTCAGAGCGAACCAGCCAGTACGCAGATCACAAAAGACTAGTGGCACTGTAAAACACTGAATCACCCATTCCTGTCATAGTATAATGGAGGGAAAATGTATGCAAGGAAAACAAAAAACTGTCCGATTGCCAAGGGGAGAGGGTATGTGCCAGTGTGCCATTCCTGTAATCATGTGGGTTAGCAGGGCTTTGATTATAGACACACCCAGTGTTTCTAGAGCTTGGAGAGTGCTGGGTATGACTATGCATTAAACTAGAGGGGAAGTGTTTTAAGTCTACTGCAATACAAGAACAAAAACCCTACCAGAATGTGCAAAAACCTCTGTGGGGCACTGAACAATGTCTCGTTGGTGTGTAATCTGTCCTCGCATTGCGTCTTAGTGCAAAAGGCCCCGAGAGAGAAATGGGGAACAAGAGTGCACCAATAAAGACTGCTTCTGGAGGGCTGCAACACGGGCCATTTATTTCCCGCAAACTCATGACAGGGGAAGGGCCCAGAGGACTCATGTCTTCTCATTTTACCTCACAGTATTTGCAAGGGTGAGAAGAGGAGCTGAGAGTTCCAAAACACACAGAAACATGTTGGATTCATGTAAGATTGTATTTAAGGCAAAACACTTATTTAAACAATATCAGCAGAATGCAATGTAGGCGGAGCCTGTAGTGAACTCCGGCCTTGCAGACAGCTGCCGTTACCTTGAACCAGATGTCGTGATATCAGGTTTGGGTCAAGGGAGAGGCAGAGGGAGATGGAGGGGTGGAGATGATGATGGATGCAAAGAGTTTAAGCAAAATGACACTGAAACCTTGAATCTTTGCTCAATTTAATAACACTTGAGCGATGGCCATGTCTTTGTGAACATGTACAGGGATCAAGCAATGAATGGTGATCTTTGGAGGAAATGAGAGTTGACTGTAAGGGTGAAGTAAAGGAAGATGGGGGCAAGAGAGGGCACAGAAATGAAGTCAAGAGCCTGAGGTTCACTGAGAGTAATGACTTGTGTTCAGTAAACATTGTGAAAGGGAATCAGTTGCTCAAATTTGCCACTGCCCTTCTCAAAAAATTGATGATGTCATCCATGGAAGTGCTTCAAATTATCGCCATTTTTTTTTTCCAGCAGAAAAAAATAAATAAAAGATTGGACACAAACACCCCGACTGCTGCTGATCTGATCAACAAAGAGATATGCAAATTGCTTTGAGTTTGTCCACTCTCGAATCACTGCGAGGTAATGGCTCTAAAGTGCCGGAGTGCAACCAAGAGCCTTGGCCCCCATTTACTGAAAGCTGATCACACTCATCAATCTTTAACACTGGCAGTCACTTCAGGATGTCGCCGGATGAGGAGCAGAGGGCTTTCTGTATAATAAGCACAGGATGCTGGCCCCTGCCTGTCAGAGGTAAAAAAAAAATAAAAAAAACAGAGAGGAGAAGATTGGTGGGAGAGGTGAACAGGAGTGTCAATTACCAAGAGATGACAGAAGTGATTAATTTGTATGAATAAGCAACAATCCAGTCAACAATTCATCTGTGGCTACGAATTGTGCCAATGGGGAGATTCAGATATCAATGAGGAAATCTGATTAATGTAAAGAGTGAAATGTTGGGATACACTGAGCTGATCTCTCATGCAAGACAAGCGCACACACACACTGTGCAAAATCAAAAAGATAACTCCACTATTTTTCAAGCAAGATAAATCTTTTCAGGGCAGGATTTTCTTCAGGCTAAGAAACTCTTAACTTTGACAGTAAGAAAGGGTCCTCTAACTTGGATAGCTCCAAAGAATTGGCAAATGTTTTATAATTATCTTAAAAGTTATATTTCCCAATATAGAAAACATATAAACATGTTTATGTACTCTGGCAATAAAGGTTCTAAGAGAGAAAAAAAAAACTAAAACAGAGTATGTGTGCATCTGCCAAGCAACACAATGTGCCAGCAGTTAATAATACCAGTGTTTCCCCACACATAGATGATGCTTGGGTGGACAGATGGGTATATTTGGCAACCCATTCACATATTTTCTTTTTATAAAACTACACCAAGTAGAAAAGGTCTTTTTTTTTTTTTTTTAACTGTAGAGCTGTGTGCAGCACATTGATTCAAACCCTCTACATTGTGTGTATGTAATGTGACCTTTCCCCTCTCAAGCCACACACACACACACACGCACACACACACACACCTCACCAATTCATGATCAACATGGAGGTTAGGAAGTTTGGTTACACCGAAAACTTCCAAGACTTTGTTGTTCAGTTTAGCAGCTTTTTAGATCACCTTTTCTTCTAGCAACTTTTTTCCCCTTTTTAATTTATTTAAAAAAAAAAAAAATTAAAAAAAAAGGGGGGGGGGGGGAATACATTTCACAAGGATGAAAAAGGAAAATGTGCAAATAATTTTAAATACAACTATGAAAAGACACTTCCTGGCCAACATAAAATATATTATGGGGAAACATTGTTTTCGAGGAAGAAATGTGGTCGGAAAAAAAAAAAACCTTAATGATTGTGATGGGCAACCACTGAAATCAAATCAAAGAAAAACAACAGTAGAACTCACGGCTATGTTTAATAGTGAAATGAATTAGCAAAAAGGGAACCTGTTTTAGCGCGTGAGTGGGTGGGGAGTTTCCTGTCCTTGTTTGTTTTTGGTGGGGTTTTTTGTTGTTTTCCCCCCTTTCTTCCCTCTTTTGTTGTTTGTTTTTATTTTCTATGTTATTATTGTACTATCATTATTATGGAATATTTTTACTTTCCCCATTATGAAATTTATGGGTCTATATTATAGCTCATATACTCATTATACAAACTGTTTGTACGTAAGGTGGCTTGAGCTATGTACTGTACATATTGCGTCCATGTCTATTTCATGTTTTCTCATGTTAAATGAGCCTGGAGCATTGGTACGTACTGCATTTAGAAAATGCTCCTCAATAAAAAAAATGAAAATAAAATTGTGAAAGTAAGAGCATTTCCACATGAACCACGAAAAGGGAAGTCAAGGGATTGGGACTGAATATCTGTGTAGACATAAGAAAACCACTAATCAGTGAGGCTAACGGGAGAAAAAGGCTTCAACTTGCTAGGGAACATAAAGATTGGACTCTGGAGAAATGGAAGAAGGTCATGCGGTCTGATGAGGTCTAGGTTCAGGTCTAGGTTCAGCAACATCTTGTGCCCAAAGAATGAGGTCAGCTGACTACCTGAATATACTGAATGACCAGGTTATTCCGTCAATGGATTTTTTCTTCCCTGATGGCGCGGCCATGTTCCAATTCAACAATGCCAGGATTCATCTGGCTTAAATTGTGAAAGAATGGTGAGCACAACATCCTTTCCACCACAGAATCTAGACCTTAACCCCATTGAGAATCTCTGGGATATGCAGGAGAAGGCTTTGCACAGCGGTCAGACTCTCCCATCATCAATACAAGATCTTGATGAAAAATTAATGCAACACTAGATGGAAGTAAATCGTGTGACAGGAAGAGCTTCTCAAAACAACGCAATGTGTGCCATAATCAAAAGCTAAATGCACTCCACAACATATTAGTGTGTGACCTTTTTTTTCTGGTAGCGAC
>JAOXYM010000019.1:13307158-13320977 GCA_028567055.1 Leptatherina wallacei
TCGAATCTTGCTGAAAGCGAGCCAGAAAGTGCCAGGACACTTCCTAAATATTATCTACACATTTAATCTATACAGATGGAGGATACAGACTGAATGGCGACACCTCATGTCTTCTCTTTTCCTGCCATGATTGTTAATAATGTCAACAAAACTTGAGTCCGCTTCTCTGTCTATTGACTTTAATCTCCACTACGCTGCCAGATGAAATGTTTTGATAGCCTGCATCTACAGGTGCCAAAACCATGATTCTTGGGAGTAGAGGCAAGAATAGAAGCCGCTTTAATATGCAAACATGCTTTTATAAACTCTCTGAGGAACAAATATTAGTCATTTAACAGTGCTGCCAAATAGAAAATGCAATTACAAAAGTTAATCTTGTCATTTTAGTCTCAACGATTGCGGTCAATTAAAATAGAACAAAATTGGCACATAACTCTAAAAGAAATAGATCAGACACTTCAGGCATTTCAATTAAAAACACATAATGCATGGTCCACACTTTCCTCCTTTGCCCAAATTAAAACAACAAGACCTCCCTTCATCTGTATACCAGGAACAGAGACTATAAAAACCAAACCCCAACAATCCTACTAACCAGGCTGTGTCTGTTTATCCAGAGCCTGAAATTACCTTTGTTTCTGCCAGCCTATAAACCGCCCCCCCCCCCTTATCCAAAAATCAAAAACACATGAAAGAACCAAACTGTAGCATCTGGGCGAAGCATGTACTCCTCCATTAACATCAACCCAGCAGGTGCAGTTTATTCCTCGCAGCATGTCAGCCTTCGAAAACGAAGTAAACAATGAAACGCAAAGTTTGCATTCTGTGAGCCTCCGCATAAAAATCTATAAAACTAAAAATGGAGTTTTGCAGACAATCTGAGGCTGTGGCAGTTGACATATGATCGAAACTTTAAAGCAAGCGCTTGATGTTTGCGTTTTGATTGCACTTCTTTATGTTTAAAACTTATTTACCTACAGATTTGCTCTTACTTTGTTAACCATCTTTCTTTAGCATTTGATTTTTTAAAAATTGGACAAGTCATGTAAAAAAAAGGTCTTTCGCTGATTTAATCTTCTCAAAACAAGGGGATGTTACAATCGTTACACTCCATTTTAGGTAAAGATTTTTAATCAAAATACACACTTTTTTACACTACGTTCACCATTTATAGTGGGAGTTAATGGGATGTGATATCAGGTTAATGAATATGTGTAAGTGTTTATGCTGTAAATGTACCTATACTATTGAAATAAGTAGAAGCAGTCACTTAAGGAAAAGCCTTCCTCCCCTGAAAACAGAGAGGATAATGTATGGAAAACCATATAGGTCAGTGGAGGAAACACTGCCGAGTCAGCAGGGAGATAGAGACAGACAGAAAAGTAGAGAGAAAGGGCAGGTTGGGGGGAGGGAGAGAGAGAGAGAGAGACAGAGACAGAGAGACAGAGACAGAGAGAGAGAGAGAGGTGGGCTGCTGCTGGTAGGAAACACTGCTGGTCAGAGTTTAACCCTCACAACGTGTACAGAAATGAAAAGCCTGAAACTGAATCCTAGCATTCCTCTGGCTTCATGACAAGCGAGTGAGAAATGCTGCTGCTTTGCACATGTCACTCTGCACTACCTTAGCCCACTATCTCAGAATAAGACTGTGGACAAGGTTTTCTTGGGGCCGATTCACGCTGCATATTTTTGGACCACCCACCCAACTCCAGGAGGCAAGCTTGCTCAATCCAAGTTTTGGCTCCCTCCCTCGGTGCCAAGGATTTCACCCCTAGGCAGTGGGAAAGGTGCCAACTGCATGCTAGCGCCCAGTGTCACAAACACAATGTGGCCGAGGGAAAAGCAATTCGCCCACTCGCACATATTGATATTGAGACACCACACTCCTAAAATCTTTCCCTAAGGTCTTCATAAAACCAATTTACAGGACCACATCATGTGGTTCACCCTTCTTAGTCCAAGCTTTGTACCATCTATGTTTGAATATCTAAATGAATTTAAATGAGTTCATTTGGCATCATAAACTCCACCTGTGTTATCACAGCAATCTATAAAAAATATACCAGCTCTCCTGAAATAAATGAATTATACTTTATTGATCCCCGTGGGGAGATGACAATATTATACATTCAAAATACAAATCAGTTATTAGATCTACCACATCGAACAGCTAAGCTATACCAGGCTCAACACAGGGGGAAAACAGCTGCAGAAGTGCTGTCACAGTCATGTGACCTCTGTTGTCTCTGCTCAAGCCAAACTGACTGAGGGCACCTTCTTAGCAATGAGCAGTAGACACCACAATATCATCTCGCTTTAGAGATCAATATGCACTTTACTGTGGCTGACCTGCATAAGTGGAGGAGTGTGGACTATTGAAATCATTGGATTGCCTGTGAGCCTCAAGATCCTTGGAGCCCAGGCCGATTCTCTACGGGGGTATGACATGAGGCAAGCTTTGGTATGACATTACCAAGCTTAGTTTTTAAAAACATGGTATTCACTTAAATATTCTCTATGTATTAGCATTATGTTTATGCAAGTACCAAAGCTGATATAAAACTGGAACAACCAACCACATCCTAACATGTTAACTGCTTGCTAGCTTAGCAAATACCATGCTACCGATTTGCGTGATTTTGCCTGTTGTTGGACATTTCTGCTTTCAGCTTTAGCACTGACAGTTGACCTAAAAACCAACAAATCAACCAATATTGGCCTCTCACAGATCATCAGTACTGACAAATACATTCACAGCCATGTATATATTAAATACGTTGTTTGAACAAAACAATAAGCAGAAAAGCAGATAGTCTGCGGCACAACTGAGCAGAATTGCTGCAGAGCCAGTGTTTTTTTCAAGGCAACTTATGCCCCTTTCACACTAGCACCTAGTCAGCCCAGCCTTCATTCAGCCGACACCACACTACCACGGTTTCATCTGTTCCGATTACAACAGAAGGTAGTCGCGGCCGTCCTCAGTGTGCGCGGGGTCTTCATAGCGAGGTTTCATTTAGTCATTTGTTTGCGACACACACACACACACTCCGCTAGAAAGCAAAGGAACGTCCTCACTTCTGTATTTGACCACGGTGTGGGTTTTCGAGATTTTATCCCTTCTTTCTCTGCTTCTCCTGCTGCTAATGTTTTCTCTGGTCTTGGCTTTGGGTTTTGTTTTTGACGTGGTCCGGAGTCGCACTAATGAGTCATCCCATGAGGTCAGATTCTGGCGAATAGCGGCCTGCAATCTGCACACGTCACCATTTTCGGCCCGACTCGGCCCCTTCAGAACCTCGACGGAGTAGGTACTAAAAGTGTATCGACTCGCCCCGGGAAAATTGTAATGTGAACACAAACAAATCAGGCGGTGTGGTGCCGGGCCGGGCTGAGTAGGTGCTAGTGTGAAAGGGTCATTACTTATTAATTAGCAATGATACCTTCATTTTCCCTTTCCAACATATTGTATACATATACAAACACCAAATATAATGATATAGGATTTTGTTTCTTCTTTTTTAACTGTCAGGCTCCTATTTGGACTACTTGGCGGTGCCAGCTCAATGTGTCTAACCAGTTAATCTGCAAAGTGGATGAATGAGGTTTTTACTTGCCAGAGAGTTGTCCTAAATCCAAAGTGGTTTCTGGATTGGCAAACTCGCTAAGAAACAGCAATGATTGTCAAATAATGAGACGGCATGTTTTTACAATGACAAAAGTGAGCAAAACCTGATAAAAATTAAATACTTTAAAAACAATAATGCCATTATCAAGTATTTCTATTAGTATTTGGTATTTCAAGTGCCTGCATAGCCTGTACGGGTTTTATAATTGTTTCACAAACTCACTGCTCTCTAAAAATGGTTGTTTGACCCATTAACACCTGATGCAACTGGTGAGTACCAGTTCTCATGTGTAAAGGAAACCGAGTCTTATTGTGTTACTAAGATCACTCAATCTCATATAGGCATCACATCACATATTGGTGGCTTAACATCGGGTATACAAGCCAAAGATAAGGCTCTTAAATGAGCTTTTATTGCTATGCAACCTTTAGAAGGCCAATTTGGATAATTTCCAGAAAACACAGTGTCAGTAAAACCTGAAAAACAAAATCTGTACAGGGCAGGCTGATGTTCACAAGACAAGACCTACTCTGGCACAGACAGATGGGATGGCTGATTTGAGGTCAGATAATAACGCAATGACAACACACCTTGAGGCAAAGACGGAGTTAATACCCCCCACTTCACCTCTTCGATGTCAAAGCCCTCTCAGCTTTCCATCAACCATCTTTGCCTCACTTAAGATGTCTCTCCTCTGCCGCTTCCCCCTCCGCTCTCCATCTCTCTCTCTCTATGCGCTGTAAAAACCTGGCTATTACCCCACAGCTCATCCCTCACGCCCACCCAGGACCTGTCACACTGCTGTTTCCATGACGACGCAAACGCAGAGGCAGCAGGGTGAGATGCCCAGAGAGACAAGGCAAACAGATAACAGAGGGAAGGGTGCGTCGTGTCAAGAACACGCTGTGGACCTTATAGAGCGAGTGATGGACAGACAATACAATGCGGTCCAATCTGTTCAGTCTAAACTAGAACAGAAGCCACGTGTTCAGCTGATGTCTATGTTGTAGTTTGGGCTTGAACCTTAAATGTCATCTGTAGTTTCACTCTTCAGATTGTCTAACTGGTGCGGTCAGTACAGATTTTACTAAAAGCAAGGCCATAGAAATAAAATTGGAGTGTGCAAATTTAGAGAATGGATACTAATGTTTTGCTAGAACCTAAAAAGAAAAAACAAACAAAAACAAGATTTCTTTCAGCTTCCTACAGCTGGATGCTCTTTTTCACACTAGTAGGGAGCTGGTAGAATTTTTTCAAAGAAAAGATTTGCATTAAAAAGGTGCAATGTGTTTGTCTGGTCAAACAGGACAGGTTGAAAATCATTCCAACACAAGGACGTTAGATTATTAAGCAAACTAAAACTGCTCTTTGGATTTTAAACTCGTTATGTATTCATCCGCTTTGGCTTTAATACAGGTATGTACACACGCTGTATCAAATAAGGAACCATGATAACAGGAAGGTCCCACTACTAACTTTTGCCAAAAATATAATTTTACTTTTACATAATTTTACCTCTCCAGATGTAGTCATGTAGCATTATTCATACTACTGCAAGTTGCTTTTTATAACAGAGTAATTAATGTGTTAAAAGTGTGGCTGCACTATTTAAAACTCTTTACTGGACTAGTATTGCTACAACAGAGACAGACCCATTAAAATTAGAAGCGGATGCAACAGAACAAAGGTCAAACGATTACTGTATCGCTCAGGTGACGCAACAATTTGACCCATCATGGGGCAAAAGTCAGTGTAAGTTTGTTGCCAAGTAAGTATTGAAACAGTGGTTTGGCTCATGAAATTGTGAGCATGCATTTAAGAAGCAGTAGGATGCAAAAAGCAGAGTCAGTGAAGAAGATGGGAGAAGTAAGTTTTAGGATTACACAAAGCCTAAAGTAAAAGAAAAAGAAAAAAGAAGATCAAGTAGCAAGCAAGAGAGAGATTGTATTCAAATAATGTGACACGACTGGGCATTACCATGTCCTACACCTGTTGCTGTAAGCTGTAGTTTACAATTTGCTCAGCCAGAGAGTTACCATCAGGAAACACCCGTTGCACGGTGCCAAGTTAGCGTGAGAGAAAAACTCCAGACAGTTATCCCCTGTATAAACATCCACATACTTCCATACAAGCTAGCATGAATTCTGTCATCACCGCACAGAAATTCTTGTGTTCATAAAAAAGCCAGGATCCATTTCTTTCATTTTAATTTTTTTTTTTTGTCAGTTAATATTATTCTTAAATAAGACTGTTGTGTTGAAGCAAAACACTAACAAAAGCCACACACAGCAGGAATGCAGGCTTGCATCTGAACACAACTGCATTCTTTGCAACTTGTACAGAGCCGTCACAGGCATAAGCGTCCTCCACGTCCTGATCCTAATTACGCTCACAAAATGTACATCAGGTCAGCACAAGAACACTTTTTTTGCTTAGTACACGGTTGAAAAATTCAATCTGGTTTCATCGGCAGACAGAAAGACTTGTTGAATGCGAGCTTTGCTTCGCTGCAAATTACTAAGTCAATAACTTCAGGCAATAAGAGTTCAAATGTACAGTCTGGCAGGAGGTGTACGTTTTTTTTTCTCCCTCCAACAAAAGCAGTTAACAGACCACACATGCACACAGGTGAAACGAATAAACACATTAAAAATAAACTAAATTGTTCTCTCTAATCCTCACACACACCTACACATTCTTCTAAAGACTCATTTACACCACAAACAGTTCCAGGCATGCACAGAAGCACAGCGTACAGACAGGTGACAAATTCATAGAAAAACAAAACAAAACACAGTCTGCTAGGGTGATGGGCTACTGTATGATGCAAGAACAATTCCAATACACATTTGGAGCTCTAAAGGAAGGATCAAACACCATTCTTCCATAAAATTATGCTAGAATGATGATGGTGGAAAAGTGGTAATCAACACAGAGATCCAAACTCTTATAGGGTCTTAAGATCTGGCAACTATGAAAGCTACAAAAGTTGCACGCTAATATTCTGTTGGACCACCTTTATCTTTGTTTGCGGCAATCATTCGCCTTGGCATCATTTTGATCAACTTTTGCAATGCAGCAGCATTTATTTCCACCCAGGGTTGCATTCATTTTTTACCAAGATCTCGTAGTGATGATGGGAGAGCCAGACTGCTGAGCAAAGCCTTCTCCAGCACATCCCAAAGATTCTCAATGGAGTTAAGGACTCGGTGGTCCATGTGTGAAAATGATGTCTCATCTCTGAGCCACCCTTTCACAATTTGAGCCCGATGAGTCCTGGCATTGTCATGTTGGAAAACGCCTGTGCCATCAGGGAAGAAAATATAAAAATCTACTAATGAATGGCCTGGTCATTTATATTCAGGTAATGGGTGCATCACTTCATCAGTCCATCACTCTGCAGCAGACTACATGACCTTCTCCCATTGCTCAAGAATCTAATCTTTATGCTCCCCTAACACACTAAAATTCAGTTTTCAATAATGCGTTGGAAAGTTCTTAACCCAGTTCTAGTAGTTTCAGGTTCTTGTTCTTGTTTTCTTTGCTTGATGCGTGCCAACTCTGAAACTGATCAAAATCTTTTACACAACCACATGTGTCTTTCTGACGTGGTTGTTTCAGATATGGAGAAGCATCTCACTTCTCTAGGGTTAAATAACTTGTTGCCAGCTTTAACAAAATCATCCATACAATAATGTCCGGTTCTTACCTGGAAAGATGAGGGCACCATCATCCCAGAAGACAAATACTCCCATGAGCACAAAAATGATTGATCATAGGATGAATGATCACTCAGAAAAAACTTTTTGAATCGTTTTAGGATGCCAATAAGAGCAGAAGAGAGACCCAAGATCCCCTCATCTCTTAATTCTAACATTGACATAAACAGCTAAAAATATTTTATATTTACACATCTAAACGTATTGAGATTAATCACTTTTGTTTAAAAATCGGGGTTCAAATGCATGTAAAAATGTTGGTCACACTGAAATCGTACAAAATATCCAATTTCTCAAAGTCGGACAAACTCATCATCCATAATATGAGATTGACAATTGAAAATTTCTGCATGTAAATGTTCAACAGAGCTCAAACTGGCTGAAATGCTCTGAGCATGCTCCACAATTTTCATCATATACTTCGATTCAGAAGCATCAAAAGATGAAGCCAGTGACAACAGAAAATAACCACGTGGTGTACAGCACATAGAAATGTACAGAACCATGAAGTGGAGTGGAGTTTAACATTCCACTGTATGTGTGTTTTTTGTTATTGGTGCTGGTATACTGGGACATGAACAGTATCAACCATGTCCATTGAAGAATATCAATGTATATGCTCTGGCCAATGTCAAGGTGCTATTCAATTTTTTTTTTTAAAAGTGGACTTCGTGCCCACATTATTTCTTTCAAACTTCATCCAAGTTTACCTTCCTTATAACTACTAGCAGCTACAAATGAAATCCATTGCACCACATTTTCATGGAAGCAAGGAAGTCGCAGCCAAACGGCAGCTTGACAACACGTCATGTTAAATCTGGTATCAGTGATGTGACAAGCACCGTGCACCATCAGGTGGGCAGAGTGTTGCAACAGAGGCTGCTCAGCTGGTAACACGGGATGCGTTCCTCCAGCATTACCGACAGAAGCGCTGACACTCATTGAAATGACACAAGTTGTCTGCCTGTATAGTACTGAATCAGTCAAGCATAGGGCCCTTTAGAAGGAGAGCGGTGCACTCGAGACATAGGAACAACACAACACACAAGTGAAACCTCGAAGCAGCATCCCCCCACAATGCATTAGTGCCTTACACTTTCAAAGAGCATTTTCTCTATTCAGTTGAAGGTCCAACAGGGGCTGCAAACTACATTGTATCAGGAGCAACAATGTGATGTGTGCATGCGCAATAGTTACACTGTAGGATGTGCAATGTCAGGAAAGACAAGCTAAACCAACCATGTTATGTCACAACTTTTTCTGCAGCTTGATACAAAAAGTATAATTCTAACAGAAGCCATTTTTTTCCAGGATAGCTGTTAACCAAAAACTGTGGTTGCTGTGGTTACCAATAACTAATCTGTATTAGGTTAGTGCCATTGAATACAAAAACAAAGAAAAGACCGATCATATTAGATAACTGGCTTTTGCTTGGAGTGGTAAGAGCATTACATGAATCCAGCAAGTCAATCTAATAATCTAATATCCCAGTTCAAGTGTTCATCAGAATGCCTGATGCCCTGAAAATTTTAACTTCAAACACCAATGCTTCAACAAGAGTAAAAAGATAATTGATTTTTATCAATTTAAACACCCGATTATCCAGAAATTGCCGAAAAGCAAAACAAAAGTAGAAATGTCTGTTTTATGGGCAGCAGGCAACACTAGGTTCTACCCCCTCTGTGTTCCCATTAACACCAAAGTGTGGTTTTCGTAATTTTAATAATATAAACCTCTCTCGCGTTTCTGGAAAACTGCAGATATTCTACTGGCTTGTCGAGGTTTGTGCTAAATATTTGTACTTACAGACAACTTTCTGGATATAATTCACATTTTAAAGTTGCCGTTTAAAATATGAAAGTTGTCACGTACAGACTGGCTTGCTAGGATTAGTAGTACGTCGATAATAAGAGTGAAGCCTGCCAAACAGAACAGAAACATTAGTTCAGTGAAGAAAGGGGAAAAAAAGAGTGGTCCTTGCACCCTGACCATATGCAGAGTTTTCCTCCATCTACCTTACGTGGTATGGAGTAAGCGGTTTGGTTACTACCACAACAAACAACGTTAACAGCCCGCTCAAACACATGGTGATGAGGACTGTCTTGACTCACTCATATTCTGCCGAAGAGCGAAACTAGCCTGCAGCTACAGTTAGCATGCTAAGTACATTCCTGCTAAACTGGCGAACTTCGTCCGGTGTTGTAGGTACGGTCACTCGCTAACTCAGCACAAAAAAAAAAAAATACAACAACAACAACAACAAAAAAAACAAAAAAAAACACTGACACATGAAAGTATTGTGCACACCACATTGGACTTTTCACCAAATATACATGTGACCGTGCCCCCAACAAATAGAAACGGCACATTAGCAATGCAATAACTCCTTTGCAAGCTCACGGTTTGCGCCGTCTAATTGAGTTTGCTGCAGAAAACACTATTGACACAAGCAGCGAGCTTAGCCAAGAAGCTAACGCTTGCTAATAAGCTAACGCCGAAGCGAGAGCCTCTGCCAGACAGACACACAACCGAGATTGAAGACCTCTCGCACTGAATCATGGATTTCACAACGAAAACACCACGTCTCGTTTCTACGTGGAGCACAAACGCGTGTGACTACTTACGATTTGATACTTTTGGCTGAGTCCGCGCTGTTAAATTCCGTTTACCCGAAGCAGCTCTGACCTTCGCGGTAGTGAAACAACATTTCTGCTGGCTAACTGTGCCGCCATGTTACTCCAGCTCTGCAAACCAATGCTGAGTGTTTATCTGGCTGGTAGCTGCTATCCTCCCCCACACCCAACCACATCACGGGGCTCCAGCAGTATCAACTCAGTTACCGCCGGGGGGGATCGTAGGCAATCCTACGGCGGTTTACCTGTTAGGATTACGGTACTTGGAGTTTGATTAATCAGCATCACACCATTGACATTTAATCTAACAGCAGCCGATGCTTACTTGGACTGGTTGTATAAAAATCTATAATGTTTTAAGGTGATGTTGGGAAAAAAAAGAAGAACAATACCCCCCCATCCCTAACTATGGTTTCTCAATAACCAAAAACTACATTATACAGACTATTATATCAAATATATCCACAACAGTAGGAATGTGGTTCACAATGATGTATTTAAATTTAAGCTCATAAACATTTATGTGGTCCCATAAATTTATGGGTAGAGTTTGAGTTTCTTTTAATCACATCACAAAAAGTTCAATTGTTGCTGTTAATTAGAAAGAAAAATACAAAAATAGGATTAATCTAAATCATAATAACATTCCAAGGGGATATGACATTTTGGCTTGTTAAAAAAATACACAAAAACTATTGAAGCATGACCTCCAGCTAATGTTTAAGCCTATAAAATCTTTCAGATAAGACTGTCCTTCTTATTTAGCTATCTTGATTTACTGTCTGGTCAACTGTTCACGAATCCAACATGCATGCAGGCATCTCCCCTCCCCTGCTTTTATTTTTCAGTTAAAACTTGTGCAACATCACCACCAAGTGGCTGAAAGCAAGTCTTGACCGGTATTCAGGTCATGTCCTCAATTCCCTGCACATTTAAACTAAATAAATAAATAAGAAAATAAAAATGTAGCTTCCTTATAAATTAAAAGATGATTTAAAGAAGTCAAAGGTTAATTTATGCCCCAGAATTTGAAATGTGTAGCATAGCTGTACCCATTTTTTTCTATAGGTCAGTATACCAGAACTACTCAATTCGGTCCTACGAGGACAACTGTCCTGCAGGCTTTAAATGAATCCAACAGCCTATGAAGTTTTGCACAATGACTCATTAGTTGAGTTGCGTGTGTTGAAGCAGGGAGACATTGAAAACCTGCAGGACTTTGGCCCTCATAGGACCGAAATGAGTAGCCACGGGTTCTACCAGGAATCACTAAATCCGAACCACTTGAGCCAATGTCCTGCAGGTTAAGATGAAATAGTTCTCCAATAGCTTGTCAAGCTCTGCACAAGCCTCTTAACGACCCATTATATGAGTCAGGTGTTTTGCAGCAGGGGAACATCTAAAATCTGCAGGAGTGGTCCTCAAAGACCGAAGTTTGGGATCCCTGGTACACAAGCATTTCTGGGTACCGAGAGATAATAAACATAGAGATAGAGAAAATACAAGAGCGTCTTGTGCAATATGGGACCGCTGTGTACACGTGGCCTTTTATTGTGTTTCATTTTGTCCCGTTCATAAGTAGCATCTTTATATGCCAAGTGTAGCAACTTTGTGTGTGATCCTCATGAGTGTGAGATTGCTTCATATCTATCTCCGTACAGTACATGAGTATGTAAGCTACATGACTGCATCAGTTTGTTGATAAAGATCCTTGTGTTTTGACTTATCAGTGATGCGGTGGTCAAAGTCAGTGAGGTGGTGTCCATTTCCCACCTTCTATTTAAGCCAACAAGGCTGTTACATAATAACTTCAAACATTAGGCAAAGCATCATCCAAAAGTGTGGGGGTGGGTGGGGGGACTCATAAATCTGAATGCTAATTTTGTACCAGAACATGTTTTCTTTTATTTCTTTACAGAGAAAAAAAAACCCTCATGACAAGTTGAGAAACCCACTTCGGTGTGCCTAAAACTACTTATGGGTTTATCTTTTTGAACAAGTTGGTATTATCTAGGTCTTAGAGTACAGCTGACTGCACTCCATAGCTTTATGGGACAGTATGTAAGTAAAAGGCATATGGCTAGCAACAGTCAACCTGACTAATTTGGCAGTCAATAGAGGTTTTGAATGGGAGAGCGAAAACAAAATAGTTGCGTTTTCATTCGCAATCCATGCTTTTACTTGTCATTCTTGTCCCCCCCCCTGAAGGTAAGCAGTAATTTCAAGACCAAACAAATACAGTGAAACCATTCCACTTAGACACTTTAAAACAGGCCAGACTACACAAGACACACATTCAGTCTTTTGCTAAAGGGGTGTTCTGCCTGATTTCCATCTCATACAAAGAATTGAAAACTAAAGCACAGGGTGTCATTGACAGCATTAAAGATACAACTGTATAGATTCTATAGAAATTCATGGCAAGAAATAAGCTCTGTCATGATAAAGCTGTTTTGAACTCCCAATAATGAAATGCTACATCATTTTCATACGTCTTTTCTGGCAGTTCTGCCCAACTACGCACATACATACAGCATTATAGAATGAAGTTTCCTGCTTTTCTTGGCTGCTTTTCTTCATGCTCGGCCCACCCATAAGCTGACTGAAAACTACTTTGTAATATACCTTACCTTCTATCAATAGGTCTGTGTTGAGTTTGTCTGTGACATGAGCAGAATCATCTCTTTAGAATGGATATTGTAAGACTTTACACAACCCCCACTCATGGAAAGATACAAACATTACAAAGAAAAGTTAACTCGACATAATGTCTGGAAAAGGACAGGAGGCTGCAGCAAAGAGGAGGAACAGAGCTAACCGTTATAAATAAAAGGGAAAATAAACAGAATACATAGTATTTCAAAGCGTCAAATGACCTGAAGTGGGAGAAAAACACTGATGTGATCATTCCTGAAATCTAAAAATTACACTGTACAAAACAATCTGTATCAATAGGCACTTCTTAAATACATTTTTTTTCTTCTTTTTCTCAGTTTATTTCGGCATTTGTTTTCATTTCATTCATAATGGCACGGTAGGGCAGAGATTGGGAATTGAAGGTGTGCTGGACGACTGGCGACAGGCAAAGCTAAACGGCCCTTGGAAGTCCAGCCGGGATGTCAGTCCTGTGTGGGAGGTGGAAACACATCAGGGTCAAGGAGCTGGAGAATCCGCTGGCTGGACCCAGCCACGAAGGCCTTGGAGAGATGGGGGGTTTTTTTTTAGATAAAGGGGGTATGGAAGGCTGAAGGGAATGTGTTTTTTATTTTTTAATCTTTTATTTTTATGAGGACTTCTCTTTTCTTGCTCTTGGTGAATCAGCTCCATGGGAGTTCACTCCATTTACACCATTGGCTAAAAAACAAAAGGACAAATCCAAGTTAACTCCATGTAAAGATGAGGTTATTAGTTTATTATGATATACTTTTAAATACAATTTTTGTCCATTTTATTCGTAGTTTATGTTTTGTTATCCCCCCCCCCCCCCTCCCAGTTTTCTTTATGGGAAACAGATCTTACCTTTCTCTTTCTTTGATTTGTTCTTAGGAGGCGCTTGTTTCTTTTTCAAGGTCTGAGCTTGAGCATGCTCTCTCCATCGGCGCAACTGAAAGTTGATAAACTTCCACATCATGAAGGCCTGTGTGAGGCAGATGGCAGCCAGGACAGTTACCCTAGCAGACAGAAAAGAACTGTTAACACCTAAAAACAGGTTAAAAGAAAAAAAGAAAAGCCATGTAAAATCAACAGAAAGATTACATGAAGTTCCTAGAGACAATCATGACTTGAGGCTGCAGATATAAGACAAGGGCATGGCCAAATTTATAAAAACTGTCAAATGAAATAA
>JAOXYM010000019.1:13328778-13351259 GCA_028567055.1 Leptatherina wallacei
TCGGTAGGTGAGAGAGAAGCGGCTGCAGTCAAACTAAGAGCCAATTCGACCAAAGCAGGGTGCCAAGATTTAAATGATTTATCAGAGAATTGTTTAAGATTGGGAATAAAGTGCATAATATGTCTCCTTTAAGCCAAGCCTCGGATCTGCATGAAGAGCTTCCTTGACTCATTTGAATGCTCATAAGGAAATCCAGCACTGCAGGTCTAAAGTAAGACTTTGTAAGTGTCATTTATAAGAGTCATAAAGGGAGTACTCAGACTCCGTAACACCCCTTACACAATAATGCTAAAATGATCAAACATAAGTTAATAAGAGGCTCAATGCATTTCTTCTTTCAGAAACCACATAGAATAATTTCATTTTAAGGGTGTACGAGAACTGGGTACAAATATTAGGAACAATGTATTCAGACATTTCCAGTAATCCCTCAATTAACAAGAAAGCCACTGTGTGAGACACGCAGTCCGCCTTAGCACACATTCAGTTCGGGTCAGGTGAAAGATTCATGAGTTTTCTCATGCACTGTGAGAACCTATGAGGGGAATTCCAGGTATTTCATCACTCGGTGGCTGATGTTGATGTCAGTCATGTCTTTGAAGATCTCGAGGATGCAAAATTGTGACAAGGGAAGTGGGGAAATATGACGGAGACACTCCACCTCCTGTACTGTACATATACACCCATGCATCTGTTATGTAATTCTATTCAGGACTTGACTGTCTTAGTCCAGGGTTGGCCAAGGTGGGGCTTATCACGAGTTTCAAGGAAAGAGAAAGAGGACGGCTGGGCGCAGCTCAGTCAGCTGTGAATTAACAGCAGTCTGCCATGGACTCTATATATAGGTGAGTTGAAAGCTGTTCTTTTTGCTTTTCTGCTTTTGTTGTTTGTAATTTGGTGTCTCGGTGTGTGCTGTGATCTCGGCTGGATGGCATGTACTGATAACTTAAACTGCAGCTTAAAGTTCATAAAGGTGTAGAAAGTTATAGAAATAAGGCACATCAGGTCTGTAATGGATATAGTTCATGAGAGAGAATGTGTTATTTTTCTATTTTGAGTAATCGCCCTTTGATTTCCCTTCCTCATCCACTTTATTTCCTATTGAATATCATTAAAATGCAAGAAATTAAAGTAAAGCATAGAGAATGAGCATAGGTTCATTCTTTAGCTATTTTGTCATTTATGAAATTATGTCATTCTTTGAGTGAGGAAGAATTCTGTTTATCTTACGTAAGAGTTCTCATTTTTATTATCTATCATTACTGCTGATAACACTGATTATTCTTCAATTACATATGCTAGTAAACTGTGCTTTTTTTTATCAGGGTTTGATATGATAGATCGTTTACAGCAGATTAAAATGACCTTTCTCTTGTAACAATGCATTTCTACTCCTCAACTTGATTTTATAAAATCTACCAACAAGTTAAATAAAATGTATTTCAATGCTGAGAATGCTGTTATTTGAATGAAACTGATACGTTTTTCTTGTTTTGTTGTTTTTGGACAGGTGATGGCATCTGAAATATTTGAAACTCTCCACTGCAGCTCTTCTATTGAAATTTCCATGGAAATCTGAGCACAAAGAGACTTCTAGTGCACTTCTACCTTGGCAACACAAGGAAAAAAATTGTACATCAGCTTCTCAAGTAACGACAAGATGCTACAGACAAACATGCAGTACTCCAAACTGCGGTGGTTATTAACTATTGTTGGATTCTTCCTGTATGTGGGGGACATTGGCACGGACATTGGACTGGCCGTGAAATATTTCCACGAGACGCACTATGTTTGGAGTGGATTGACTGTCCTGTTTGTGTTCATTGGGCTGCTGGTAACCCAGATCTTCAGCTGTACTTGGTACTTGGACGATATGGATAGAAAACAAACCATAGCAGGCATGACAAAGGGCAGACTTGTGGCCCTGCATGTAATAGGCACTGGCACCTTCATGAGGTAAGTGATATTAACTGTGACAAGATCAGCAGCTTAAGTTGATTTGCCCTTCGTTTCTTAATATATTGTCTGGAATTTATTGACGCATGTGCAAACAGATTACATCACTCTATCAAACTTTAAAATTCATATTTAGTATGGCCATGTTTATTCTTCAACACAGCCTGAACCCTCCTAGGCAGACTTTAAGTAACGTCTTCAAGTATTCTCCAGGAAAAGTTCTCCAGGCTTCTTGAAGGTCACTCCAAACCCTTCTCTCTGTGTCAAGATTATCCCGCACTGCCTCAATAATGTTGAGCTCCAAGCTCTTTGGAGGATTCATCACTCCATAAGACCTGCTACCAGGGATTTTTAGTCCAGTTCATGTGTCATTTGGCATACATTAGCCATTTTTCCCAGTTTCACTTCCTTAAGAATTGACTTTTTGACAGTCTCTTCAATGGAAAACTATTTCTTATGACTGTAGATGGATCAACTGAAGGTTCAGATGCATCTGTCAGGTCTCTGTTGGGTCTTTAATGGATATTTGTCTATTTCTAAAGGACATTGCATTCAGATACTGTGCCTGTGTTGTTTTGCATGCCTGGCATGGATTTGTTCCTCCACTTGTTCCGTTTCCTCAAACTGGACAAGTTTATTTTCTCTCTATTTGTTGGTGCAAAAGTGCTGCTTTATGTTTACAACGCTGTTATTTTATCTTCTTTTTTTTTTTTTTACAAAAAAACTTCAACTTATGGGAACAATTCTTCAATTATTGAGCTATAAGAGCCTTTTTATGCTTAAATTAATCATAACTCAGTTTTAAGTGGCTTATCAAATGAAAAATAAATTCCTGTGAAAATGGTCAGGAAGGGGATTGGACTGAAAGACAGTTAAAAAAAAAGCCAATGTGCAAAGACAAACTTCACAAAGCTTGGAGAACTACTACTCATGGCTGCTTTAAGATATTACAAGAAAAGTCTGGCTGCTTGAGAGCAAAATATAAAGAAATGTGAAGTGGTGCAAGACCTTTGCACAGTACTGTATATTATATCTGCAAAAAAAATCCACATCCATTCTTCACATAACTGTAAGCAGAAGTGCCAGCATGTCATCACTTCAGACATGCAGCATGCTGTTCCCGAACACCAGAATACCTCAGAAATGTGCAAACTGGAACAACCACATTCAACACATTAAAGCGTGTGAAGTTGGGAACACATGTTGCAAACACATCGTCTGTGCAGCAGGTCCTGGTGCAGAAATGAACAGGTAATAATTATATTGCTTGGTTACCATCTGTTTGGTTTGTGTTTTGGTCTGTTGTCAGGTACTGTCACCTGCTGAAACTTGGCTTCAAAAAGGTTTGGACACAAACAACTTCTGATGTAACAGAACAGATGGAGACGCACCACAAAATGTTCTGCATGGCGACTGATCTGAGCATGCTCAAACTGTTTGAGGCTTTCCTGGAGAGTGTTCCCCAGCTCCTTCTACAGCTTTACATCCTCCTACGCCACAATGAGTGCTCAGTCGTGCAGTGTAAGTAGAGGCAAACGGGGCTTTCTGTACATTCACAATATTACACTCATGACTTAGACCAACTTTCCTTTTTTTACAGGTATATCTCTGGTCTTCTCCTTCTTCAATGTGGCCTGGGCACTGGTGGACTATCGCCGCTGCCTGCGCAGATCTATTCCTGCCTATAGAGAAATGCCTTCAGGCCTACCAACAGTAGTTTACCTCCTCTACAAACTCTGCACCATCACCAGCCATGTCCTCAGCTACAGCCTCCTCCTCATACTCAGCCCCTACACTACAGCAGCCCTCACCTTCCTCTGGCTACTGGGAACCATATGGGCACACTTGCTTCAAACCAGTTTTTGCTCATCCAATGTCCTTGAGCTTCTCTATCGGGGAGTTGTTGGAGTCATCCTCGTATTTACCTTTTTTAATGTGAAAGGACAAGACACCAAAGTAGTCATGGTAATCTATTATGCTTTCCACTCTGCAATAAACATCTCAGCTCCGATATTGCTGTTTTTCTTAAAGCCGGAGCTGCAGACGAGCACAGTTTTATTGATAGTTGGTGGTTTGATCTTTGGAGCTTCAGTGATGGGGCTGCTGTGGCTTGTGCTGTACTACAGCTTCCTGCACCCCAGGGGGGAGTTGCTTGAGCCGGATGAAGTGGACGGCATGGACAATGAAGCAGAGATAACAAGGGAAAAAAAGAAAGTAAGGGACTTTTTACTACCTTGATTAAGGTAAAAAAAAAAAATCAAATAAAGACTGTTTACCGAGAACTTTTGATATTATGCATGAAAGTCACTCGACACTAATGCACTTGCTGGTTATCTTTCAGTATTTGGAGTAAAGTTTGCATTCTCATTACCGGTGTAAATATATGGTTAATTAATTGGAGTACAGTTAAATGTATTTATTCTTTACTTATTTATTTTTATCATTGAAGATAATGTACAGTGAGTGTGGGATACAAATCATAATGACAAGGAATGATACAAAATACATGGATGTTTCATAAAAAAAAAGAGATTCTTTTGCGCAAATATTTCTGGATGTGTGAAGTAACAAGTGATTGTAAAAAAAAGATTTTCATCATATTTTTAAAAAAGATTTTCTTATCAGAAATAAAACGCTCTAACAAAATTCCCCTTCATAGTTTGGAGTTTGAATACAGTTTTGTGGAAAATGAGAGATCATAAAAATTCTAATTTGAGACATTGGTTGTGTCCTTTCCCCCTCCTTATTAAAGGAGCTCAATATATGAAATTATTCAGGACAACATTACTCAAATAAAAAAATCTAATATGCTGATTATTGACCAGGTAGTGGAATATTTCCAAGTTTAAAATATGTATACAATATGTATACATATAACTTTGTGTGTGTAGTTATAAAAGATCATGCTTCATGACGCAGTATCAGTATCGCAGTGTGCTGAGTGCTGCACACATGCCACTGAGACGCTGCTGCACAGCAACCCATCTAAAAACAATGAAAGAATTTGATCATTTTCTCTTTTATTTGGGTCTTTTTCACCCCCAGGAAATATTGGGGCACACATTGTGGAAATTTTTACCAGGATTTGTGAGATGTCTTTTTTCTGTCTCGTAATTATGTTTTAAGTGGCGTAGTTCTTTTTTTAACATGGTGCATTTTCTGATGTTAATATGTTTTGTGAAATGTCAAGTTTTTTGTTTTTCTTGTGGAGCATCGTCTCAGGTTTTGATTTACAGGTCAGGGCCAACGTTATAATGCTGATAATCGTTTGCTTTCAATAAAAGCAGACACAACCTCTTGGAAAATCTTGAGGAGTTTGAAGAACACAGAGGTCAAGACAAATAAAGACAGATAAGTGCTAGCAGATTATAACTAAAGAAAACAACCCCTTCCTCTGGTGTTTATATGGCGATTTACCCTCAATGACACAAAATCAAATGCATAATTGCAATTTTGTTTCACATAAGTTTTTTATTGTTCCATTTAGATCCCTAAAGACATTTACAACACCCTGTTGTCAAAGCTTAGACAGTCCATTGTCTCTGCAGGGTTCTATGCTATTATGTGTGCCTGTATTTTGCAAATACCCGCAGTTCAAATTCTCAACACAGGATGGCGCCATTACCAAGGTTGACTTTTTTCAAGGCAGCGATGAAGTCACATTTCTGGTGTTTGCCAACTTTACATAATTTATTATAAATTATATACTTTTAATAAGAAAACATGCTTTTTTTTTACAAGCCTAATATTTAAGTGCTTGAAGTTTAGTTCATCCATGCAGCTCTTTGTTTAATTTCTTTGTTATAGGGATTTATGATTAAAGGTTTTTTGTTTGTTTATTTCCTTTCACCTTTTATCATCAGTAAAGTTTATAATGAAAACAGATGGGTGAACTGGATCAGATGCATTTTAATTAGATCGGGAAAAGATTCCTACTCTTGCTCCAGAGACAGACACACATATTTAAATAAAAAAAATAAAAAAATAAAAGTATGGTCCTTTTCACAGTGGAAATTTTACAGCTTCAGTCATCTCATTGGCCCCTGAGTTAAACTATAAATATCAGCTACTGTTGTCCTACTTCTTGTCCTAATCCGTAAAACCTGAAAGGTGGAAACTAAACATCTCCTTTCTGCTGCTCAAAAATGATGAAGGCAGGGGTCATGGATGAGCTAACTAGAAATAACAAACCAGTGCTAATTTTGTTTTGACTACCAGCAAAATATTGAGTGAGTTAAGCCTGAGAGCTGTGGACGCTATTTCTTCCTGGCCGGGGCATGGGGGTGGAGGGGTGGGGGGGGGGGTGAGGGTGACCCAGTGTGAGCTCACCTGGGAGGAACGCTGACAAACCGCAGGGTCCACAGAGCGCAATGGTTGTTGGCTTTCAAATAAGCACAATCCTCCTCTCTTCCTCTAATTCTGCCAAACTCAAAGCTTTCTGACTTGTTTACATCACGGGGCCACGTGAGCTTTCATCTGTCAGTTGCGCTCTGTCAGAAGCACTCCATAAAATGACAAATTTAAGTGAGGAGTTTTCTTTGGAGATGAAACGAATGGGCTGCCAGGTAGTTCCACACAGGATTCATTGGACAAAAGAGGATTTTTTTTTTTAGTGGAGATTGAAATGTCTCACGAGAAAGGATAACGTTCAAATAGACACAAATGCATTGGTAGAACCTGATAATGCTGATTGATAGCAGGTATTTGTAACTGCAGGGAGGATGCTTCATTAAGAAAAAAGCAAAATCACATCTTATTTTTCATTCAAGATGATGGATACTCCTTTTTTTTTTTTTTTTTTTTTTTGCCCGCTACTATATAATTGTTCAAGCTGAGTGGACTAATGCGGTGTAAACCTGCCAAAGGGACTTTTACTGGGATAAGATGCATGCGTCTTGGGCTGGAGTCCTGAGTAGTCTTTCCTATTCCTTTGCTTTTCTTGAACCACACATACTTCTGGCTGTGACTCACCACTGATGGCGCTGCCAGGTTGCAGTCACAAGCTATTGGGATGAAATGTGTTGAGTAAAGCATTACCTCCCTCTCTCTAGGAGAAAACAAGCAGAAAGAACTCTGGCGTTGACAACCTCACTGTAATTTCCACTTCTGGCACTGAGAGTGTAATACCCAGTAATCTCTCTCTCCGATCTTGCTGAAAAAGCGCCCACAGAAAAAGGCTGGAGAGCTCGGTGAGAATCTGAGAAACTAGAAGCAAATCAAAGAAGATGATTCTTGACAGTGCGAGAGGAATCTCTAGAGCACTGCAGGTCTTCATTAGTCTCCAAGACAGATTGTGTGCTCTTAATCAAACACACACAACGGGACAAATGTACAAACACAAAGACGTGTAAGCTCCCACTGTCAGCAGCTTAGATTTGTCTGACTGAGCTGCACTCAGCGTCTACATAAACAGCCTTGACCGCTGACCTCTACGTAACCACCGCTAGACTTTTCACCAAATCTTATCTTTTTGTTTTCCATCACCACATCCTGTAACGGCCGGTCGGGAGGGGGGGGGGGACGTTTCGGGCCTACACCATCCCCACAATTTGTACAGACACAATAAACCCACGGAGGCAAGCTGTTTTTCATTAGGGCTTCAAAGTCCATATAAACCATGATTAATGAAGCCCTGAGATGCTGTATGTCTTTAATTATTACGACTTGACTGCTGCACCAGCGCCTTAGATGCATTAGCAATGTTGGCGATCTGTACATGTCTGCCTGGCTCAGTCTGACAAGGCAGCTTCGCCTCATTCTTGGAGAATTTCCCGTATGTGGTAGAAGGTAGGAGGGGAATGATACAATACACCCCCCCCCCCCCCCCCCCCCCCCCCCCCCCCCCCCCCCCCCCCCCCCACACACACACACACACAAACTTTTTTTTCGTATAGTGGCATCGAAATTTCTTTAATCACTGTACATGCACACTTACAAATGAGTTTGGGCAGTGACAGATTGGAGAGCGGGCTGAGGATAATTACATGCAGTGGTGCTGGTGTGTGATCATAGCGTGGCATTGCATTACCCAGAGGGTTCTGTAAATAAAGTCCTCATGCAATGAATGAGGATATTGTATATAGTGCATTATGCTATGTACAATAGCCCTGCCATTGTTACTATTTGGATTTTGGCTCCAGAGAAGCTGTTGTTGTTGTAAGACAAGAACTGCAACAGGGAAGTCAATAGTCTTGAGCAGAAAACAAAGCAGGTGAGCTGAGTTGTTAGCATGGATCTGACATCTCCCAATTTACCTGCAGTAACTACTCACACACTTTAGAGATTAAATGTAACTCAGCTCTGATGTAGACACTGATTTAGCTCCATTTCACAATCACAAACAGCTTCAAACAACTAGTCTGGTCTCAGGAACTTTGTGCTATTTTGGACTTTTAAAACATGGTATGAAATCAAATGGTACAGTAGAGCTGTAGATCTTATAGGCTATTATACTTGGGCACTTATCTTATGAAGAAAATGATCCAATATTTTGTATCATTGAGCGGCAAGAGAATGCAAACCTTTGCTTTCAGTATCTAATCTATCCACCTTGTCCAACAATGACTGCAACTAATTTTTGGATTGGTCACTGTTTATCAGTCTGGCATATCAGCTTAGAGTCATTTCAGCCCATTACTCCATGAACTTCAATAATACTGGTAAGTTTCCTCACACAAACCGCTTAATTCAGGTTCTCCTAAAACATTTATGTTGGATTTTATTAGAGCTTTAACTCGGCCACTTTGAACATCCATTAAAGGTTCTTTGGTTGTAGAAATTTAACTTAAAGCCTTCCTTCTCCTCTTATAGTTCGACTACAGATGTCCTGATGTTTTTCTTTTAAATTTGCTGGTGTAATTCAAAACGATTTGTTTCGTCAATGACGACAAGCCGTCATTGCTAAGAAGCACCACAACAGGCTCAAACCATGATACTACCACCAGTGTGTTTCACAGACAACGCTCATCACGAGTGCAGTGTTTGATGATCTTTTTGGAGAAACATGCCTGTTCTTTCTCTTTGCAGCCCTGTTATGAAGATCATTGTTGTTCATTTCCCCCTAATGGTTGAATCTTCAGCATGATATTTATTTTCCCCTCAGTTTTAGAGGCCCTTAAATTGTTTATAAGCTATCCTGTTTCTGTTAAACACATGTTACTCACAGTTTCTTTGTCTGTGTGATGAAGTCTGTTAAAATATCCTCAAATCTGTGTGTTTTCATGTACTATTGTGCCAATTATGTAAATAAAAATCTAATAAATCCAATTATTAATCAAGTCCTAAAAATGCATCAGCATTTCAGGGCGTCTATCTGCATGGCACCTGAATCTTTTCTTCAACCTTTCAGATGACTAAATGTCTTTACAGGGCTTCACAGACAGAGTTGTTGAAGCCATTAAAACAACAACAAAAAAAAGCTCTCCTTTCTGTATCCTGTCCAGGTAAGAAAGACACACAAACAAAGAGCAAAGAGGAAGCTCATTTGTATAATCCTAATTCAGCACAGGAAGTTTATGTGTCACAGTCATAGACAATCAGTGAGCATTAACATAATGGTGCTACCCATCCTAGCCCTCACACACAGCCTGTCTAACTCAGATATACACACAGATAGAAAACAGAAGCAGTGTTAGTGTTGGGCACACTCCCACGGCACACAGGATGATGGATTATCGTGTGTTCCTGTTTATTTATGCTGCACTGGGTGGAGGAAAATGGGCAAAGACCTCATGCATACAGCCTATGCATGGCAAAAACAATCAGCCGTAGAATAAGACTGCATACTATGAATGAGCAATAGGTTCACACACACATATCTTTTTGCAGGGGAAGCTTGTCTTGATTAACCTGGCCAGGGGAACCTGACATGTTTTTCCTTTTACATCATAGCCTGTTCCCCGAGTGGCTCAGTGGAAGCAATCAATTTTAGTTTGTCTACAGTTTGTCTGTTTAAATCTTTCGCTAATATGGATTATTCATTGAAGTCTCGCTGGCCTTGAACAGGAAGTGCTGAGCGATGACTGTGGGGGTATTTTAGTTTTTCCCCCCACAATCTAAACATCACATTTTCTTTTTGATCTGTCAAGTTTGCATCAATCAAGTAGACTAGCTTCCATTACCATGTTTAAAATAAGTTTTTTTTTTTTTTTAAACAGCAAAATATATCATCTTCCACAAGATTCGATGCTTTTGGAATTTTATCCTACCAGGGAACAAACTATCAAGAGTCCCAAACAAAGAAATGACGAGCAGTGAGATGAGCTTGAGGATGAGCAGTGAGAAGAGTAGAGGTTAAATCACCTGGATTCTAGGTACCTTGCCACGTCACAACTCTTTTTTAGTATGTGCTACTGCTGCTTTTACATGAGTGTGTGTGTGCGTGGGTCTATGTCTGAGAGTGGGAGGAGAGGGTGATTTTATCTTTGTGAAGCACTTTGTGTTGCATGTAATGTATGAAAAGTGCTATACAAATAAAGTTTGATTTGATTTGAGAGGTACACTAACCTGTGACTTCATGACTGAGGTGGAAAGCATTAATCTTATTCAGCTTCCCTCTGAGCTGTGTACACTACAACTTATCACCCCCTTGACAATTTTCTTTTTCACCCACTATCAGAAAGTTCACAGATCTCTAAGTGGAGGCAAAGATGCAATGGCTGATTACAACAAGAGGTCAGGCCTTTGATGCCGGTACGGTTAAATTTGTTATACTTTAAGCCAGTGCTAATGTGATTATGAACATTGATCCACTAAATCTACTGTAAAAATGCAGCCTGCACTGGTTTTGAACTTGATACGTAGAAGAAATGTGAGAGGTGAAACATTAAAGATGCTTTGATGTAATATTTAACCCATCTGCAGAAAACAGAGGGAAATGACCATAAAACATTTTGGACCAGAGCAAGATGGACAGGCTGGTGTGAGAAATGGTGTGTGTGATTTTTTTTCTTGGGTGTCTTATGGTGCCATTGTGGTGTGCATGAAAATGGGTAAATGCCTGTCATGATTACCCTGAGGGATGTTTATCAGGGCAATAAAATCAGATTCTGTGTGGCTGGAATAGATGGTGGAACTTCCCCGCCTACACTGGGATCAGCCTGAGTTCCAGCCTGGCACCTCATGGCTCTACTGCCATGACAATAAGGATAAAGTTCACATTTACCCGACAAATGCAGGAAACAGCACTGACAAAAGTATTTCTAAAAAAAATTCTGAAAATTTCATGCTGGATTAGAAATAAACAGCTGAAGCTATAATTCCAATTTACCTTTTCAGGCTCATTATTTTACCATAGGACCCATAAAATGCCTATGAGCTGTAACTTACAAAAAAAAGCAGTTTTCCAACAAGTTTTAATGACAAAATAATCTTTCTTTTAATTGTTTACATCCATGTTGCTGAAAACCTGTGTAGTGTTCTGTTTCATGTAAACTATTAATACCAGTAATGATGAATTAAATTTCTATTAAGTAGGCAACAGTGACTATAAGTTTGATTTACATTTTATCATACCCTTATAAAACTTAGATATGAAACAACAGCATGTCTCATAAATTCTGCTCGAGTTAAAGTTAGCCTTAAAGTTAGTTAGCTTTAGCCCAATTTTTTTTTTTTTTAAATTTCAGTTCATTTCAGTTTAATTTACATTTTGTCATAGCCTTATAAAATCTAATTGTGTAAATTTGAGTTAAACCACAGGAAGTCTCAGGAATTTTACTTGAGTTAAAAACTGAATGGCAGGCAAGACACTCTGAATAGGTTAGCCTTTTAAGCTAATAGCCTTAGCTGGATTTTTTATGATTTCAGTGAGGGCTATTTTTGCCTTGTACAATAAGGAATGTTATTTAAAAAAGATAAATGCCCCTTAACCTGGGGTAAGGATAGTTATTGCCATTTCACAGCTAGCTTAAACTTCATTTAGCTCCATTGCCTTGGTTCCCTATGGATTCATCAGTGGGTTTATTTGACCAAACCAGTATAGAATTGATGTTTTTCCTATGACATAACATTTTCAAGTGGCATACACAAGGCATACTGTAGATGAGACATTACAGAACATCAAACATTATGAGGAAAGAACAGAGTGTGTTCAGTCAGAGACTTCTTCAAGTCGCCACAAGACAGAAGGTAGGCTACAGGAAGTCATTCCTGCCCCCAGCCATCACATAATTGATAATCAATTGTTTCTTAAAAACAAAGCAAAATAATAGAACCTACTACAACATTAATATGTCTCTCCGGTGAATTGATTAAGTATATTTCATTTCATTTCATTATGGTGAAATAGGCTGTTTGACAGAAGGCATATTATGGAAGCAAAAAAAGAGCCTTCTCAAAACTGATCATTACACATCCCTCGCTCCAAAATGTAACAAGGATGTGAAACCATTATTTTTAAAAAAAGATACTCACTAAGGACGTATTTTTATTTCCCTTTTAGTCTTCCTATCTTGTAAAAGAAAAAAAAAAGAAAAAACAGGCCTAGAGGAATTTTCCTATGAATGTCCAAAAGTTATCGGTAAGGCATCTCATTGGGATGTCCACAGTGCAAGGCCTCTAGTCTGACCCATAATGCAACAAAGGTGTGGTGACTGAGTAATCTCCTCAAACAGGCTCCCTGGCAAAACTACGAGGTCACCCCAGAGGCTCAGAGCTCTGCCAGAGGAAACTGCCCCCCCCATCAGATTCCAGCTCAGATAAAGCTCACTGATGACATCACCGTCTCTCCCCTCTTTTCTACAAAAAAAACATCCCAGTGGTCTTCCCTTATTAGCATGTGCAATGTAGCAGGCAGAGAGAATAATAATGTGTTCTCTCCATCATACTGACTGAACTATTTGGGTTGAAACCACAATGCTCCAGGCAGCAGCCAAGCTAAATAACAGTCAGAGAGAAGATGGTCAAAGGATCACAATTAGAGAGGGTTTATTTTGTAATATGCCCGTGCCAAACGGATAGCAGACTATAATTTGTGCCAAAGATGTTTGAGAGTTTATGTTGCTGGAGATATCTGCGGAAAGCTTATTGGGGAGTGTGGTCAGAGGTGATGCTTGAAAGTTGACCAGTGAAGTGGAAATGAGCTGTTTTACAAAGAATGTCTACAAGAGTTGAGGACAATTCAAGTGGGTTTGCGTGGAGTTTAAGGAAAAGAGCAAGCTCGCAAGAGTGAATGAAGTGCCTTTTGTTCTTAAAAGGGCAGCGGAGAACTCAAACACTACACTGCGTCTCTGTTTTAGGAAGTTTTTCTGTGATAGGAGCACCGATTTTGACATATTATTACTGATCTTTATATGGAGTAAAAGTATAGTTTTTGCCACCCAAGGGTGCTGTCCAGGCGGGGATCAGCACATAACCAGATAACACTCTGACTTCAGGAAGACACATGTGGGATTTTCCCAGACAAAAACACAAGCACACACACATTTAATTAGAAAAACAGAACAAAAAAACTTGTGCTGACATGTACAGATTTTGCATAAAGGTCCCTCTGCAGCTGTCTTGATCAACAGGGTAAAACAGGCCTTTCAAAGCAGATCACAGACACAAAAGCGAAATTTCGGTTCCTAAACATCTGACTGACTGCACAGCTAAATGAGCCTTCATCATTCTTCAGGGTCTACAATGAGTCTTTTCTGTAGTTTTTGGTGTTTTTTCCTCCTAGAAACTCCAAATCAGCTTTTACAAAGTAGTATTTTCTGCATTGGAGGTGTAACGTACATATTCATAGTTGTAGAAACACAGATGCAACTGCAACAATCGCACGATCCCTGACCCTAACCACAAATGTGTTTTACATACCATAAAAATAAACTACGAGGGATACTTTATCCTTATGTTTGAACCTTTTTTCACATTGCTTCATTAAGTCATCAATAAGCAGTCGGTGGTTGTAAAAAAAACACCCCTAAAGACTCTGGTCTAGTTTATTATTCAAAGTGTAAACGTTATTTGGAATTAATGTCATCTATATATAGCGACAGACACAGGATACACTTAGATAACGCAAATTGGGTGTCATTTAGACGGTGATGTTCGATGTCCGTCCAGTAGATGGCGATGTACGTACATGAAAATGTAATCCACCGGCATCGGTTCTCCAGAGCTTCCTACAGGCCAGGAGACACCTGATCGGCCTCTATGCCCACATATCCAGCCCGCAATAATAAACTGAGAGGCCAAAATCTTCAGCAAGTCTCAAACAAAACTGTCTTTTGCCAAATTAGGTTGTTCATGACTATCTTTTTTTTCAGGAAATGCCATCCCCCCGATGGGTACCTTCTGTTTAACATTTCCAGAACATTAAAGTTTATGTCGTAATTTTCAAATTGTTGAAGGAGAAAAGGGGGAAAAGAAATTCAAACTCACCCAAGAAAAACATATTTTTATTAAATATAATTGGGCTGCTTGCATTTTTTAAGGGAAATATTGATGAAAGCATGATTTATATCCGCTGTTATTATTTAGATAATTAAAAAGGAACACATATTAGCCATTTTAAATCCAATTTTAAAATAACCAATAATATCAGCCATATGGTGGGAAAAAAGGACTTTATAGCCTCATATTAACAATTCTACTTTGATAGTAAAAATATTATTATTATTATTATTATTATTATTATTATTATTATTATTATTATTATTATTATTATTATTATTATTATTATTATTTCTTTTGCGACATGCAACGCAATTACCATAAGTATATATAGGCTAGGCATATTCATTATAAGTTACAACATTTGTTGTAATTGTTGTAATCAATAATAATAATAATAATAATAATAATAATAATATTAATAATAATAATAATAATAATAATCCTGTTATGCATTATTTAGCATAATATCATTGATTGACTGCGGGCAGCAGCTTAGATGCGCGGCCCTCTGGGTGTGCGGTAAAACGGTCTACAGTAAATGTCCCGCTCACAGCAGCGAGTGATCAATAATCTCGGCAGTTTGGGACTGTGGGGTTCAAGTCACATGACGGCAGATTCCACGAGAGGGGCAACAGGACAGGGCAAATCTTGACACTAAAAGGAATATAGAGTTTCAAGACACTGAAGGTCAGGTTTCATACCCAACATGCCCACAATTAATGAAACCGGAAAATTACTGGTGGTAGTTTTTATGTTGACCAGTCAACACTGTGAGGAGATGACTTGAATATTTTTCAAAGATGTGGCATATCTTATGTTATAAATTAACAAGAACAGAAAAAAACAAAAACAAAACAAACAACAACAACAACGTGGATTTAAACATATCCCCAAATCTTCTAAAATAAAAAACCTTACAACAAACGCAAATCAGTCAGGACTGAAACATCTTTTCACTTTTAATTCTGTCTTGACACTAATATGAGTCTGCCTTCAATAAAGTTCCCACCTGTCCTGAAAAGTGATAAAGCTCCTCATCTCACTTGCATGCTTTGCCAGGAAGTGACGGCCTAATGCTCCTACTTAATGATTTCCACAGGATAGGCTGCGCATGACAGACGCCAGAGAATCAGCCCTCATCACAAACCACACACACACATACCATAACCAATACTATCTATCAGAGGGACACTGCACTCGGTCCAGTGCATCTCAGTCTTGCCTGTGTTTATATAAGCTTAATTTTCACAACTGGAAAGTAATAGCCATCTGCCCAAGCAGGCTGCAGGGGTATCATATGTGAGCAGGTAACCGATGGCTATTAAAATCACACAGGTTCTCTCTCTCTCTCTCTCTCTCTCTCTCTCTCTCTCTCTTTCTCTCTCTCTCTCAAAAACACACACACAGGCAAGTTACTGCAAGAGACTAAAAGAGGAGAGGGAGGAAGAGAGGGAGAGATGAGACATAGAGCAGGCGCCTGCCTGTCAGAGAAACTGGCAGGTACGCCAGGCAGAGGAACACACAACAGATGATAGTCATGATTTATGGCTGTAATATATGATAAGTCTACAGCCCAACTTTCTTCCTGCCATATAGAGACGGATGAAGAAACGGCAGCAAGAACTGGATTTCTGCTCATAGATCAGCCACATTTACAAACATTGATCCCGGATGAGTTTCTGCTCCGACAGACAAGTGATCCAGAATCCAGATCCAGGTTATAGCCACATTCCCAGGCCTCGTCTCGCCAGGTAGTGTGGGGAAGGCCAACCCCCCCACCCCCCCCCCCCCCCCCCCCCCCCCCCCCCCCCCACACACACACACACACACACACACACCCACACCCACACACATCCCTTCGGTCCCTCCTCAAAGAGCATGTGCGACCCCGTGATGACATATGACCTCTTCAATGGCCCTCCCGAGCCGCATCTGTCATTTCCCACAATCCCGCTCCCATTTTCATCTCAGGGTAAGCTCGAAATTACAGGAAAGAACAGTGGAGGCTTCCTCTCGCCACCAGACTGTTGCATGATCTGTGCCGAGTCAGTTTCAACACGCTGGATTCGGGATAAACAAACGTAGCCTTTTCTACACTGTAAAGATTAAATATGTTCATGTTTTGCAGCAGCATAAATAAAATTATTCAGCTTTTTTATTTTTTTTTTATTTTTTAATCATAGCTGGTGATTTGAAAATGATTCCCAAATGTATAAACTGAGAAAAAATAGCAGTAAATTTTAACATCTCATTTATTCAGAGGATATGGTGAGTGCTCATTTATTCCCCTGACTATCTGTAATGGTCTAATTACCCTCTAAAAGCTTCTCCATTGGCGTCTGTGTAATGAGGCCCCTGTAGACAACAGGTTGACATGAGACTGCCTTCAGCTTACCCCCACTGCACCTTAACCCCCCCCCTGCTATCTAGCCTCAAGGTCCAATGGCGGATTGACCAGCAGGGGTCCATCTGCACAGACGGAAGTCATTGAGGTGGAACATACAGGAGAGGTCCTGACAAGATAAAGATATCAGAGCAGACAAGGGCAAAGGAACATATTGATGGAGAGGGCCTCTCTCAGGGCAGGCTGACACCAGATACCTGCTATTTAAAACAGTGGTTTCGCTTGCTCATGGATTTGTCCATGCTGCTGCAGCGCCATAACCTAACTGGGAGGGCCACAAACTTTCTCTGTCTATCTCTCTCTTAACCTCCACCCCCTTACTCGCCTCTTCACGTCTTCATCCTCCCGGCCTTCTTTTACACGGTGTCAAGCAGACAAACACAGTCACCCCAATAACTGCTAATACCACCAACATAAGGCTCCATCTTTGGCCTCTAATGAAATTGGAATATGTGTTATGGAGTTCCAAAGTGGATCATATAAAAACTATCCCCCCCCTCTATCCCAGACTCTTCCACATGGCCGGATTCAGAGTTAACCATTAGTGTTCCTTTAGTCTGTCATTGCGACAGGGGCCCCTTCGCTCAGGATTCTCTGGCTGGGGGCCAGTGCTCCTCTGAGGACAGATTCCGGGGTCCGGTCTACCCTTTGGGTATGCATTGTGTGTGTGTGTGTGTGTGTGTGTGTGTGTGTGTGTGTGTGTGTGTGTGTGGAGCCAAGTGACAGTGAGTTCTGGACAACAGCTGAAAGACGCTGGCACTATGAGCCTTTATGGGGGGAAGGGTTCAGTCTGGCTTTCAGCTCAGCTAAAATCTCACAAAAAATGGAGGCAGTGTAAAAATGTAGCTGATCGTTGGCGACAACATTGTTGGATTAATTAAGTTTTTACTTGAAAAAAATTCTGCCAAATTCAGGTGTAAAGAATCCGATCAGACTTGTTGCTCTGGTGGTGCTTTTTAAATGTTATTTAATTTTTATTTTTTACAACAGATACAGAGTTATTGTTTTCCTCTGGCATTTTTAACATAAGCTTACCCAGAAATGATTCATGCATCATATTCAGATTCTTATTTCAGATCTGAAAAATGTTTTCCAAGCCCCTCCAACCCAAACATGTAACAAATGAAAACTTGTAACACACACTTATTTCATTTAATTGTCTTAGACACGAATCAGACATTTACATCTTCCTTTCTTTTTTTTTCTTTTTTTTTTTACAGTAACTAGCCTTTCTTATCCTTGTGCCCCTCACCTCCCCAATGACTAGCCCCTCCCATCTCCCAAAGCCCATTATAGCCCCCTCAGTCCCTTTTCCCCCAATCACCAGTCCTGGTCTCCACTCATGCCCCCCTCCTGTCACATACCCCTGCCCCTGCCTTGTCACACCCTAGCACTGATAGATGGTTGGGGTCAGTGGTTCAGCTGTGGAGTTCAAGCCTGCAGGCTCCACGGACCCTTCCACCCTCTCCTCCCATCTCCCCCTCCACCCCACCCACCTTTTACTACTCCTGCTCTCCCCGCCCTCCCGGATGAAAACAATGTCAGAAACCCAAAGCTGGGCGCTCAGCTGAGAAAACTCATAACTCTCCCCTCTGCACCCACCTTCCTCAACACCCGCTGTTAACACTTTCATTCCTCGCAGGGCCCTCAAATAGACCCGGCTTACTGGGGCCACATAAATCACCGGGAGGGTCAGACTCGGCAGAAAGTTAGGCCTCACCTCACTTTGAATGAGCAGAGGCAGGTCACTTACTGTCACTGCACGGTGAGTTATTTCTTCATAATGACGCCTCTTGGATGTCTGTGAATGTGTGTTTGCTTGGTGTGTGTGTCTCTGAAAATAAAAATGGTGCTTTTTATATTTTTTTGAATAAAAAAATATTTTTCCTTTGACCTTTTAAAAAAAAAAAAATCTACATTTGGTAAATAACTGTACTAGCTCATTGGTACTTAGAGGTGCTGCTCACTGTTTGAGTGCATGGCCTCACATATGTGGAGCCCGAGCCACGTTGCTCCTGATCACCCCTGTCCTAAAAACTCCATAGAGGGAGGGTATCTGGAGAGTCTCAAATTGTTGACCCAAATCCGTACTGACACACACTCTGCTCTTATGCTAATCACAATGTTTAGAAGTATTGAACAGACAAGGGGGGTCGGGACGGGGCTGGACAGAGTTGAACGGGAGGCCCAACAAATTCCAGTAGTTTTGAAACATGGCAATTATCAGCATTAGCCTGCACCCCCGACCCAAACCGCCAAAGTGAGCGGAAATGGCAGCAATCAGGCCCGATTTCCCTTGGAGATGCTCGATGGACTGGACACACACATCCAAGAGACATGGGCCCTCAGTCACGGAGGGAGAGCGGCACCAGAGCCCAGCAAGCCCCCTGACAGATGGGAGCTGAGCAGGGCAGGTCCTGGGGCTGACAGCAATGTTGCCAAAATTGCTCTTGGATTGACTAACAATTAAGATATCAAAAGAGATCACGGCAGCTCACTGACAGCTGCTTCAATTGTTTGCACCTGCTCCTCTGGTGTTCTGCACATGTCTGGCATGGATTAGGCCGACTCGTGCTGGCCACATTTCACCTTTCCACAAGTGATTTACTCCAGAATCATCCTCCTGCCTCACCAGCTTGTTGAACACACCCTGTTGCTGCTCTCCCATTATGAAGAGGGTGGGAAGGACGATGGGTGGGGAGCATGATGACATCATTATCATTGTCATTAGCAGTGTTATTATACATCTCTCATCCCTCTTTTTAGGTGTTGAATTCTATGCTTCTTAATTCATTTTGTAGTCTGAGCTATATAATTGTATGCTACTGTAATTATGTGGATAAAAGCTACATTTTGTGTGAATTTAATTCAATTTAATTTAATTTTCTCTGCAGGAATTAACAAAGTTATTATTTTTTATTCAAATCACTGTTCTGGCCTCTCATGTGGTCCTTCGAATAAGATTTTGAAGACTGTCTCTAATGGTCATGAGAGCAGCTGCATGTTAGTTGTGAAAATGGTTTAGGCTCCATTGGAAAATGCACGGTATATATCTATATTCCAACCCTGACCATGATAATCTTTCAAAAACCAAACCAAATTAAGTTTTTGGCTCAACACAACAGGGAAATTCTGAATCAGAATCAGACATATTTTATTAGTCGCAGACTAATTTCTACATGTTAAAACATGCTGTGTTTATACTTTATTTAACCAGGAAACCAGCTAAATGGCATTCATGAGGGTGTTGGTCAAGTTGTAAAATGTATGTGGCCTACTTTAGATAAATCCCTAATTTTGTTGAAACCGAATCGAGTCATGTTGATTACTGTTCAACCAGGAAGTGCAAAAGTACTTTAGTAAAGTGTTGTGGTGTTATTAATTGAATGTAACACAAAAGTAAAAACCAGCCATCATATGCTGGCCTGGAATTCACATTAGGCACATTAATGTTTGAAGATAGTGCGCCTTCTTTTTATTAAACCCCCTTCAACCAGATTTTGTAGCTTCTTACAGGAGAAGCTTGAGAATGACGATTACTCTTTAAGTGGAAATGATGAATGGATCATATTTCCCTCATGTTACCTGTAGGGAGCAGGGATTTACAGGATTCCCTAGCCTCGTAATTAAGGCAGTGAAAAATGACCTAAATGATAATTTAGGAGGACTTGTTGTATTTTGTATTTTTATTTTCCTGCAATAGAAGCTAAAGACTTTTTTTTTCCCAGAAAGGTTTTTGCTCCTAGAAATTAAAGGTGTGTTTTAATAGTGTTGTTTCATTTATATATTTATTAGGGGTTCCTAACAGAGTGAAATGACCCAGAGGTATCTATGATTAGAGCAGGGCCAATTCCTTACATATTAGGAAAAGGTGCTTCCCTAACTTTGTTATTTAGGAGAAGATGTGCTCCAACATCCCTCAGAACAAATAAGACAAATTTTCATGCAGCAATTCTTGTTTATAACTAGCTTTATATTTGGTAGTAATGAAGTAATATTTTCACTGGGTTGTCTGGATTTATATAGAAAGCATAATAAAACTCAAATGTCTAACAAATGTAGTTTCACAGCAGCCTCAAGATTATTGTTTGGTTGTCATAATCTGGAGCTTTTGGAGCCAGAAGTAAAGTGCCAGGACTAGAAGTATCAGAGCAGTCAAAGATACTCTATATGTCCACTAGATAGAGCCCACAGCGCTCACCTATGGCCTCTACCTAGTGGACGCCTGTCCTCTTTATATTGCATAACAGTGAGCCTCATGATGGTGAGTTACTTAATAACTTATTTCCCATGTAGTTATCATGAAACCAGAAAAATAGCTATAAAGACTGCTCCTGCTGTAACCTGTAGTTATTATGAGAATGTTATCATCATGATCCACATGGAAATGAGCCTAATCAAGCAGCCAATTTGAAGGACTGCACTATTACATGCAAAAAAAAAAAAATCCTTGTTGGTTTCATTTCCAGGGGTTGCTGCTGGGTCCTTTCAAGAAATAACTATGAACTGTTTTGTTGTAGTTTCAGTCCAACTTCTGAGACTTCCGAGATTTAGCACATCATGTCCCTATATTGGACATTTGAATTTTCCTTTCAAGTATTAGTCGAAACATTAATTTCTATAAAAATGTTGTCTTGTGTGTTTGTTTGCAGGTAAGCAGGTGGTGAGCATCACCGTCCTTTGTTTAGTAGATTTTTGTTTGTAGAGAGAAGCAGCTGAAGGATGAAGGGAGACGAGCACATGGAAGAAAGGGCAGTGTCCAGAGAATATATGTTCACGCACACACACACACACACACATATGTGCTGAGCATATGTGTTTGAATTTGTGTGTGTGCATGGCATGTCTGATTATAAAACATGCAGTTCAAACAGAGCAGCTCTCTCCTATTATCTTCACATCAGCTTTAGGCTCCATTAAAACTGCCCTCCCCTCACTACACAATAACACCAGTATTCTCCTATCTGTGTGCTGTCATTGTCCGGATCCATAAGGCACGGTTACCTTATTATTTAAAAAAAAAAAAACTTGATTGAAAGCTTTGTCTTTGTGTGCCTGCCTCTGTGTCCACCAATACTGCTTATGGACCTGCAGACAAGCTAATTACCAAAGGACGTCCCAAAAACTAGAAACAGGACGGAAGGATGTAGAGGTGGCAGTCAGTATACCACTTACACTACTGCACAAATGCACATAGACTCCACACAGCAGTCCTCCGCTCCTCCCCTTGTTCTGGCAGGGAGAGACAAGGCCAGTTGTACCCAGTGCCAACCCGTTTGGAGCCAGGCCAGTCTCTTCGGACCCTCAAGATCTTATTCTGGTTGCGGCCGTTGTGGCTGGTTGGTCATACTGTGTAACTCTAGCTCGGTCTCTGACACAGCACAGGTATGTCCCCTGTGGCCCAGATTACCAGGGGACTGTGTAAACAGCCCTGCTAATCTGAGGAAGTATCCTGCTGGCAGCAACAGCTTAGGTATTTCATTTAGAAAGTCACTGTGGGCATCTCAAGAGTGATAACTGAGGGGGGGGGGGATCAATTAATTTAATTTCCAATATAGACTTATCACTTTAGAGATGAAAAAGTAGTCTGATTCTCCTGATTTTACATCAACACCACATGATTTTATAAAGAGTTCATATTCCCTTAGTTACAATTTCCCTTGGGATCAATAAAGTATTCATCTATCTATCTATCTATCTATCTATCTATCTATCTATCTATCTATCTATCTATCTATCT
>JAOXYM010000019.1:13366779-13407046 GCA_028567055.1 Leptatherina wallacei
ACACACACACACACACACACACACACACACACACACACACACACACACACACACACACACACACACACACACAGGGACAGGGCCTGTCACCCGGCCTATTTTTGGCAATTGTTTTAACAAATTGGTTTACCCATATGCGATTTGCTCAGACTAGAGATACATCTGATTACATTTTTTTTTCTTTTTTTTTTCTTGCCATAAGACTGTGGCTTGCTGGCATACTCAAGCGCTTTCCTTCGTACTCGCAGAGCCACCTTTGACGGCGTTCTTGTTCTGTCGACTTAAACTCAAGGCCAGAAAGTGAAATGTATCGCAGCCAAGCCTTGGCTTGTCCGGTGATTAACATGTAATGCGATGAGCCACCTTGGAACACAGCATCTCTTGACGAATTTGGGAATACTGCTGGAAAATTAAAATCTGTCGCTCTGTAAGACTGTGTACGTTTCTGTATATGCGCGCACACATGCGGACCTCCAAAGCAACAAATGCCAAAACACACAAGAGCCATTTAATGGTCAAAGAGGGCCTGTCTGCCTGATTTCAACACTGCTGATGTTTACAAAGAGATGGAAAAATAGATGTTGAAAATCCCAATTATTATGGCTTGTTTTCATTTCATCTACAGTATCTACCATTGATGTTGCCTACTTTAAACTTTCTTTATTGTTTGCTTTTAGGATCAATATCTGTTTACCTTGGGTGTGGGTGATTCCTTTGGGCACTTAAAACGATTTAGCCGATGACCTCATCCAGTATACACACTTGTCAACCAAAGTAAGCGTGGAATTGGACCATACAGCACATTTTGGTGTTCTATTTTTTTTAAAAAGTGGATGTAAATGATATATTTTTGCACGTAGTTGAATAGTCTGGGAGTCTGGTGAGTTGTCACATACATAGCCAACACAACTCAGCTGTCCTGCCTGGTAGAAATGCACACTGGCAGTGTGCTCATCACAGAAGGTAATACTGTCAGGCTGAAGGGTGTCTGTGTGCCACATGAGCATTCCAAAGCTGTGAAGTGCCTTTCACCCGTAGACTTCTCCGACAACAACCCAAACATCAAACAATCCGATTGACAATTTCTTTGATGTAAGAAATTAATCTGTATGATTTTGATCCACATGTTAATTCACCTACAAATACACACAGACTCACACACCGGCTGTGTCTGGGACATAGTGGATCCCAACGGCAGAAGCCACATTAAAGGTGAGCGCTGTTATTCTGCCTTGAGTCCTGCTAGACTCATCAGTTATCCTCTATGGCTTCCAGGATGTCTGCCATCCCCTCTCCTCCCTCCTGTTTGTTTTAAGAAAAATCCCACTCTCAAAGTGGGAGCTCTGAGCGGGTGTGTCGGACACAAAAGTAAAAACACATCTTTCATGTCTAAATAAATCTGACAAAGAAATGCTTTATGAACTGCCACCTGAAGGTAGTTCTAAAAGCAGCGGTGAGCAAAGTGGCCAAAACGTTTAATCCAATTGGCTTCCTCGTTCCAAAACCGTCTTAGCAGATGGTAGGCTGTAATATGAAAGTTATTCACCCACTCACTACTGCAGTGTGTCTGTTATATCACCATGTCCTGTTATTCTTTATGGGTTCCATAGGCACTAAAGAGGAGAGAAGTTATTTTCTTTTCATTACTTCTCTCTCTTGGGGGACCAGGAGACTCGGTCCAGCTCTTCTCTTTCAGTTCAGAAATTCTTTTCAATTAAAGGCCTATCCTACCAGATGGTAGAAGCATTAGGCCAGAAGTCTGTTGATGTGCTGCCCCTGCAGCCGATGGACAGCCATTTCATTTACCAGGCAGTAAATCTTAAATCACCTAATGCCCCGCTGCACATGCAGCCAGCACCCGACAACACACACCGGCCCCCGGCCACACAGTTTCTGCACTGCGCTGAACTTTCACTGCGCAAGTCGGCTGCTCTCTCAATCACACATGTATTGTCTTTGCCTCGGATCAATTAAAAGGATGAGGTCTAAAAAAAGGGCCATTTGTAAAATGGACGTCCTCTAAGAACTGAAACAGCAGCAGAGAGCATTGGAAGCGTGAATAATTTATCCCGAAACCCTATCACAGCGTTTGTATCAGTTTCCATCATAAAGCTTGGTGAGGGAGAGGAGGTGGAGGGGAATACATCAGCCAATGTGACAGGCTCTGCAGGGAGGGTACAGTAGAGGGGCTTCTGGGCAACCACATACACATAAATCCATTTGCTGTCACCGGAGGAAGAAGATGAGAGGAAATGAGACAGAGTGAACTTGACTAAATCATATAAATGCAAAATATCCCCTTTAATAATAGCTTCTCTTTAATGTGATAATGAATGTTTAACACTGTTGAGGTCATTGATAAATCTTTGATGTGCTGTACCAGCCTTTAGTTTGATAGATGGACACTTTTCAGTGCCGTCAAAAGGCACAAGAATCTTTGTCTCTTGGATTTCTTTTCTTTCCGGTTAGAGCAACAACTTTTTGTTTTTTAAACTTGATCTTATTTTTATCATTCAAATGTATGAATCTATCTCTCAACAGTTCAAATAGTCATTCTTTTCTTGGTTTGTAGAATTGGAATGAATATCAGAACTACAGATACATGGAAATGGTATCTGTTATGACTTAGTTTTTCCTTTATTGTTTTTACCGACATGACAAAATGATCCTTTTAGATTTTGGAAGTAAATCTTTCCTCAAATTGTTTACCAGGTTGATGAATCATTTCCCTGAGCATGGTGTGTTCCACTGCTTCTGTGAAAAAGTTTGACACTTAGCATCTGTGACCTGTTATGTAAAAGCCAAAAACTGAGCTGCCTAAACTGTTCTCCTAAACTTATCCAAATATTTGTGGTGCCTGAACATAGCCAGGCAACAAATGAAAATGAAACTCAAATAGTGAAACAAATGAGTGAATAATTAGGGAACCGGTGTTGGTAAAAAGTTTGAAAAGTGGACTTTCGTGGACTTTTATAGAACTTCAACTAAACAGAAGAGTTTTCTCCATCCTACCCGTCAGGGAAGTTTTGTGGCCACTTCAATAAAATCACTCAGTGACGTTCCCTTGCTTCCATTGTGTTCTCACAAGTGTTCTTGTTCAAATAGACCTTGCGGTTACAGAGATATACTCATTTAATTATGTGTATACAATTTTTGAGCGCTTGCCTAAAAATTAGGCAAAGAGCTCACTCAGAGCCCTAACAAGATGTCAGGCTTTAACCAAACTAAATTCTGAGTCTTACATGGGAATTATAAAAGGCCCAAACTGTGGTGTCAAAAGGGAAACAATGATCTAACACCAGGGGCAAAGCCAGATCTAACTTATCCCACGGCTAGCCCTCCAACCTCTTAATGCAGACTAGTTTACTGCTTGATATGTTACTGTACATGAAACATTGAGATTATACTTATCTGTGATTTAGAGACACACAGATGTCTTCCTGGGTTTGGCAGGAGAACTGAACAACACAGAAGGCAAAATATATACACTGCATATTCCATTTAATAAGAAACAAGCAGGACAAAAGGCAAATAAACTGAAAAGCGGGGCAGAAAAACTCCATTAACTGTATGCTGTACACCTGATTTCATGGCAATAGGTGTGAAGACTTCAATGTGCATACAGTGTCTGTAGATGCAAACTTTCAATTTTGTTCATTCATTTATACATCTTTGTCATAGCTCCGTTTTGACACTAAAATGTAAAATTTAAGGATTAGTATAATATATTTGGCTTTGGAAAAAAAAAGAAATCCCAATACTGAGTGTTTTGAAGAAGGTCATCAAAGCTCATTAGCTATCCATTTCCAAAATGTCACATTTGGAGGCTTGTAAAAACAGAGTTCCTGGTGAGTGAGTGAAAAGCAGCAAGTCTGAACTCACATCAGCTCTGTCCTGGCCAGTAATCACAGTCTGTAACTCCCACTGTTCCCAGCTGCTGGAGGAAGAGGAAAGGGGCTGGGGACTGATTGACTGCTACTGCCAACAGACTCACTGCGTCTGAAGCACGGGCCAAACCTCGCCTGTCCCCGAGGAAAGTGGCATTTTCTGCAAGAGTGAGTTAAAGTCTGGTTTACTGGAGAACTGGCGACTCTGTCTTTACCCACTCCTTGTTCAACAGGAGCATTTGGATACTTGAGGAAATCCTATTGAGTTTAAAAGAGACTCAGTCAAACCATTTTCACATACTCTTCCTGGTAAAGGAGTTTGAAATAATTTAACATTTTATATGGGCGGGTGGGAAGGGAACTCAGTCAATCGCATGTATTTTACATCAAAGGGATTTCCTGTCTGAATGAGAACAAAACTACAGCCTGAAGAGAGTTAGATAAGCCTGCCTTATAGTTTGAAAGCAGAACATAGAATGATAATATTGATATCAAAAGAAGAAATCAAATGACTAAATATTTCCTAAATTTAATTCAACACAATATTCACTTTCCTGGTAGACGGAGGAAACAACATGCATGTAATTTCTAGTTACTCCTGATTCTTTACAGGGACTGCAAACAATTTCCAAAGACCTATAGCCATCACAAGGATTTGTCTAATGATTTCTCAGTCTGTTCTTACTGTAAGTTTTAAAGTTTTCTAATCCCATCATTTCACAAGTGAGGGCTTGTTCAGGCTGTGAGTTCCAATCCATTACAGACAGAAAAATATCTTATAGAATTTTGTTTTAGAAAATTTGATTCAAACCACATTTGCATAGTTTTTAAACCATTAATGTTTGGTTAAACAATTTGGTAAATATGTTTTAATCACTGCATCTTATTAACAATCCCTTACGGTCAAGCTGAGTCAGCTATCGCTAACAGATTCCAGGTGCAGTATGTAGCCGGCTAGCAGCAATGCAAGAAGTAAGAATATTCTATACCATTGTTTTGTCCCAAGCAACTGAAAAAAAAATAAAAGTTTTTCTCAGTCTGGATATTCTGGCCATTCAGAAAAAACAACATGGACGATCTGCCTGGATGATCCGAGTTTAGAAACAATTCATATTTGTCTGCAGTGTGAAGAAAGCTTTAAAATGTTTTGATTTCTTTGTGTAAAATACTCTTCTTCTTCATCCTAGAATGGTTATTTCTTCCTGTTTCATGCCACTCACATCACAGAAACTATTTCAACATGCCCAACCATTGTTTTATTCAAATAAAGTCAGTCTGACATCACTTTGCACTGTGGAGTTTAGCTGACGGTTAGATTTCCCTCACAGCTTCCCTGAGGTAGTTCAGTTCAGCATGTGTTAGAGCTTCTTGTCCCAATCTGTCCTGCATATAACATACAAGACTGGTCTCTAAAGTTTTTTTTCCCCCTTTCAGACAGAGAGGTTTGAGGGTGAAGTGTCATTTTACTTAGCATCCATAAATAGAACGTGCAGAGCAGATCCCAATGGAGGTGAATGCATATCATGTTAGCAGGGCTGAGTAGGTGCTAACCTGCTGCTGGCAACCTTCACACTAAACAATACTTGTTACAGAGAAACACAGAAATTGGATCACTGTTGTGTGAAAAGTGAACTAATGTTATGTGGAGTAAAACACAAGAAAGTGTAACGCAATCTAATGCTTATTGTTGTCAAGTGCTGGTTCCCTTGACAGAATTATATTACAAGCAAGTGAATAACAACTGAAATGTCTTTGCATAGTCTGACATTTATGATTGAAAAATGAGGGAACATTTTTCTACTTGAACAATAACAAAGTTATATTCATACATTTTTTTCTTCTCTTAATAAAAAAATGCAATCAACTCACATTTCCTGTTGTCATCTATATTTAAAAGATCCTCAGACATACAGGGCAATTCGTGCAAATATAACCCCATTGAAATGTAGAACAAGATGTTTAAGTGGGTGGTGCCCCCCCACCCCCCCACCCCAAAATGTGCCAAAATCCCCAGGAATATTCTCCTGTTGGTATTTACTCTTGTTTTGAGTTTCTTGGTGATTGAGTGACTCTCCTTCAGAAATAAGGAAAAAACAACACATTTTGTCTACATTTAAACTTTATTCATTTTAAAGTCAGGGACCTCAGTATTGTGTGGAAGATCCATAAACAACAGCTTGGCATATCTCTGGTCACACTCTGCTGTGGCATCTCAGACTCAACCAGGAGTTGTTGAAGGTCAACCAGCATGGTAGTGATGGTCACCATAGCAGGAAAAGCATGCCCAAGTTGATCCTACAAGTATTCAGTTGGGTTGAGGTCTGGACTCTCTGCAGGTCATTCTATTCTCTCCACTCCCAGATTCAGGAGGTACTCTGTGATGAACCTGGTACTGTGGGGGGAGAGCGTTGTCGTCCTGGACGATGGAGTTAGGTCCCAGATGGGATCCCCACTGGCTCCAGAATCTCATTCCGATAAGTCTGTCTATCAATTAGGTGACAGTCAGGTTCCAGTCATACACCTGTGACTGATACACACCTGGCAGCAGTTTATTTATCCCAAAACCCAGTTTATCCCAAAACAAGAGTTCATACAAACAGGAGAATATTGCTGTGGGTTTTGACAATTTTTTATTTTTTTTGGGGGGGTGGCACTAAAAGATGTTTAGCGTGTTCCACCAGTTGATAATATCACAAATTGATATTATTAAAGGGGATCAATAATAAACCAGACACAAATTTCCTTACTTTTTGTACTTAGTTTATTAGTATGCTGCTAAAGCTTTTAGCTAAAGCACAGTTGCGCCTTTAGCTTAGCAGAGCTAAAAGAGCTAGTAAAAATGGAGAAATAGAAAAATACTGAACCAGCTATTTCTTTCTTCTTCTTTTTTTTACAGAAAAAAGTTGGTTTTAGCTGATGATATAATGTTTTCTTTTTTATTATTTATCATCAAAACATGCCAGTGTACTGAACTGAGCAATAAACAGGTTTCTCTGCAACGTCATCAAAGATGCACATGCCACGACCATGGTACAGAAAAACACTGCTTCACCTGGTTCTTCCAGGAGAGACGAGCTCCAGAACAGAAATGACTTCTCTTTACCAGCCAGCCAACAATGCATGTAAAATTGTTAAGAATTTCAAGAGGATTACGGCCGTTTGATAAGAGCAGGATTGTGGATCCGGACCAGTAAAAGATCAAACTGAGAAGGCAGAAAAATCTCACGTTATGTTTCAAAATGCAAAATTCAGATCCCATGTTATCTCTTAAAACCACACAGAAAACATAAATATAAACATCTAAGGATCAGCCTGCCTGCAGATGTTGGTTTGTAAAAGCACAGACATTCTCAATGGTGTGTATCAGGCCATGCTCACTTAGAAATGTGACAGCTAGCTTAGTCTGGGATAGCGCCTGGAACTGATTACACTGTTAACTTGAATTGCGCTGTTTACATCAATAAATCCATCATCATGGATTGCTTGAGATTTCACCAAACTTTATATAGTGACAGTAAAGAAATCTTGAATCAAACATGTTGGAAGATCCTGACGTCATTCCTAACAATGAATAATTTGAGGTGTGTTGTACTTCAGATGTCATTTATGTTACGTGAGCCGGATTGTACAGTCTAACTTCTCATCGGCATTATTACTAAGGCCAGTAAAAATACCATGCTGATGATATTGTCAAATATGGAAACTAGAAACACATACAACCTAAAAGAATAAACACTATGATATTATTTAGATATATTTTCAGCTTGACTTGAATCTTGGTTAATTAAAAGAAACAAAAAGAAAATCTAAATATCTCTCTGATAGTCTCCTACAGCTTTTCTGAAGTACTGCCAAGGTTAAATCTGCAACAAATTATCTTGTCTTTCCTTTACTCGCTCTATCATTCCAGATCCGTAACAACAAAATAGGCCTTGTGGTTAGCCGAGTAACAATGTGTGAAAGTTTCACACAAAGCCAGCGTCAGTAACAAAAAACCACAACACTGCTTTTAAAATAGAACAGACGCATCACCATTTTTCTCTTTGACACCAAACACGCCTGATATTTACCTGAGCTTGTGTTGGAAAGCCAGTCGCAAACCAAAAAAAAAAAACATCCCAGGGCATCGAACGAGCCGCCTGAGAAACCACTAACAAGTCTGCTTCCTTTTGAAACACCTTCTTCCACCCAATAAAATTCTCCCAGCCGTGCAGTGACATAAAGACATGATAAGTAATATAGTCTTGGCTACCTTGGCGTGCCCTGCAGTCACAAGCCTATTGTAGTCATGCTCTTTTGAAGCCTGGGAAGATATCAAAGTGTTGGAAGCTGCACTGAGCTTTAAACAATTAGACTGTGGCTCAGTGACAAGAAAACCCTAGACGACAGGAGAAGAAGATGGAGTGAAAGAGAAAGAGACAGGTAGATGAGGAGAGAAAGATATGTGTATGCAGCAATTTTGGCTTTTCTAATTTCTGATTGATGGGGGAAGGAGCTGGTGAGGGGGCTCAAATATTACCATCTTAAAGCATGACAGCTTGATGAGAAAGTCTCTATTTGAAGCTTTACAGGAATGAACAAGGCACTTGCAAGCCCTGGCACATGAGCGAACTGCTACAGATGCAAACTTGCAATATGGATGCACACCACTGCGCTTATAGACATGCTCAGGAATGTGCGTTAGCCTGAGACATTGCTACAAGATGGACTTGATCTTTATGTGTTGAGAAGCAGAGCAGGCAGGAGAGGGTGAGTGCCAAAGACCTCCATTCATCCCATTTCCCAAGGAACTAGCCTGTCAAATTGGTATCCTTGATATGACAGACAGAACAAGGAAGGAAGAAAAAAGAATGGCAGCAGAAAAAGCATCTGGTCTAGCTGAAGCCTGCGCTGCTCTCCTGTTCCCAGCCAATGCAGGAAATGAAGAAATAGGATCACATCAAAATATGCAAGCTTTAAGATCCCAAGCACACCTTTCCAAAGGCCACACACAAGCCAATATAGGATTTAGAAGCTGAACCTTTAGCCAGATGAAACAATGTTATGGTGTTTATCAAGAAGTGTGTTTTAAAAATGAGTAAAAAAAATTCAATGATGACAGTATAAAAAAAGAAAAAAGGTTTGGGAGTCAGTTTAGCAAGACATGCCAAGAAATATAAAACTTCCCCAAAAAGGGAATAGTCAAACAATAGATGGGGTGAATTAAATGATGGATAAATGAAATGATAGAGGCAAAAAAGAACAAATACTAATCAATATTTGGGTTTAAACATTGCCTCAGGATGTCTGCATGTCTGCATGAGACATCTCAGTCCAGAAGATGTGATAGAGGAGCCGATCCATCACGTTTCCCTAATAGTTAAGGAATCAACACTTAATCAAACTGCAAATGAAAACAAAAGTAAAAACCAAATGGAAGTGTAAAAAACAAACAGAAAAAAGTATTTAGATAATAATGGTCCCCCACCAGAGACAAAGCTGTGTCTCCTGAATGAAACCTGTAGGATTATTACACCACCACCACACCTCCAACCTCCAAATTCAAGATAAGACGATAAACATGATCTTTATTCCCAACTTTCTTGTTTTAAACAAAAGTTGTGTGTTTGTTGACAAATGGTCCGGATTTGATGTGAATTGGTGGGTCAGTCAGCAGTCAACAACTGCAGCGGGGGAACTCTTCAGACATGATTTCTGAGGCTTAAGGACACAGACTCTCTAATTCCGACTGATGAAGGAGTCAGTGGAAATTGGTGAGGGAATTGTCAGCATGGAGTTATGGCTAATCAGAATGCACTACAAGGGGTCCGGGGGTCATGAAACCTGAAAAATGATCAAATAATGAAAACGCAAAAAGCGTGTTGAAGAACTTGGTGAATAAAATACAATTTGTTTAGACTGTAACAAGAGCACCCATGCTTCTTTGGTATTTCTAGCATGCAGTATCTCGACAGGCTCAAAATATTGCAATATCACGAAGGCATGGAGACAAACAGTCCTCCAACAGTCCTAAGCAATGGGGTGAGCAATATGTTGTTGTGTGAAAAATAATTTAGTTTGTGACCCCTCTGATGCCCATCATGTGTGCAATGTGAGCTAGAATTTCAAAACTCCTAAACATGACAAGCACACCTCATAATGTGAGTGATACAACATTGAAAATAGTACTCTGAACTTGATTTAAAGCTTTAAAAGAGAAACATTATGTCCAAGAGGACAAATCAATAAACTTTCAACACACGCAAAAACACACTTGAATCAGTAATTGCAGTTTTTTTTCACAGGGCCAAAGAATAAAACGGGAAAATAATGTTTTGCCATAAACAGTACTGACAGATTTAGCAGAAAAGTCTAGATTTTCTCTTTATAAACTATCAAAGAGTAAAGACAAGAGAGCATAATGGATTGTTCCTGGGAGCGTGTTTACATGGAAAATTTACTGAACTAAGTTTACATGAATTCAGAATGGAGATTTTGTCGCTGTAGTGGGACCTAAACAATGGAAGTCAAGTTAGTCGCAGAGAAGAAAAGCGAATGTTAAATTACTTTGAGTAATGGTCCTACAGTGGACATGAACCCCAGTCTCCTGGCTGAAAGTCTTAAGCTTGGGTCATTCCAAATGTGTATTAATCAGTAGTTAACACTAGTAAAAAAATGTATTTGTTTGCAAGTTGTTGTGAAAATGTAACATCTTCAGTAAGAACAAATAGGCTTTGGATTATTGAAAATAGTCCAAAAATGTTGTGAGTGTGAAAAATGGATGGTAGCACAGAGATAGTGATATACATATATCACTCTGCAGAACTGCTCGAGGAGGAAGCGTGCATGCAAGTGTTCCGGAGCAGGTGGGGCTGTTTCCTTCTTAGTGTGCAGTGATTACTGTTGGCTGTGGTCCACCCAGCCTGCAGCTAGCAAAACATTATCTATGGCTCAGTGAATTCCCTTTTATTCAATTTGATCTTCTTTCCTTTTCAGGTTGAGAGTTGCTGTGGTTCCGTGACAGAAACCCATAACACTGGCAAACCATGAAGCCTAAAAGTTTGGAACATGTCCTCATAAATCCCACTATCATTTACAACTTTGTGTGCGCCGTATGATGTTATGAAGTGTAAACATATGCGTGATGCTGTAGATCATCTGTACTATAATCAAGGGCGCAAAAACCCAAGCCCCTGATTGATTTACTGCTCATTAAGAAACACTAACACACTTCTTGGCTGAAAATTATCAGTGAGTGTGACACACACATACGGTGCATAGAACATTTATCATGATTTATAATGTTTTTCTCACTTTATCATAACTGCTCATTTCCTAGCAGCAGTGTCTTAAATCTTTTTAACTAGCATTTGAAAAAAAGATGAGAATGGTTCTATTTTTTTTATTGCAGGTCCTTAGAAACTGTAGATGTTTATGGGGTACACTCTTAAAGAGTAAAAACTGACTCATGGGTATCAGCTGGTTTTCAGTCCTCTTTTTTTCAGTTGCTCTCTTCATTGAGACGCAGGGAGCTCATAAAGAGGCCGAGAGCGAGAGGATCCGGGTGATGTAATTTGCTCTTAGCGTCAGTGAGGAGCAGTCGGGTGATTTAGCAGAAGTGTGCTGAAGACATGACAGAGACTAATTGCTTTCATTAATCACGTTTTGCCGAGCCCATTTCGAGGTAAACTAATTGAAATCCTCTTACCTGTCAGGACGCCAACTATGTTGCGCCTGGCAGGAGTCACAAGGGGAGGAGGGGGCAGCAAGGGGAGGGGGCAAAAAGGTGCAGGGAAAAGAGTGCAGGAGAAGGAACGGGCAGGAAATGAAGCTCTAACTACAAATAAACCACGTCTTTGTCTAGACAAATCTCTTTTCAAGCCGTAATGCTCTCTGAAATGTGTTAATGTCATGTAAAGTCTTTCAGGGGGCTGTGGAGCTGAGGAGAAGCCAAGCGCAAATGTGGCTTGGGAAGAAAGGCTCTTTTCCAGCATAAAATACCAAATCAAATTATTCCCCTGGTCCAGCTGCCAGTGGCGTCGGAGAGAGAGAGAGAGAGGCTTTAGGCCTTAATACCTTTGTGTGTGACAGGGGCCATTACTGAGGCCCCTTTATGGAGGAACACAACAGAGACATCAGGACAGACAGGCCGATCTCTGCAGACAGATGGAAGAAAAGACAGCGAGACAGACAGCACAGAGATAGAGGAGAGTGCATTTGCTTGGAAGCCTGTAAATGGTCTGCAGGAGTAAAGCACTTTGACTATCGTTTTGCACTAAAAATGGAGTACTGGGAAGGATCGACTCGTATCGTCATAAAAACATTAAGAGAAATAGGTTTATAGTTGGAATTTGGTATTGGTACATTAAGAAATAGTTGCAGAGAGAAAGAACTCTATAACTCAAAGAAATAAAAAGCCACTTCAACCTGTAAGAGACTGAGGTGGATGTAGATGGTTTATTAGGCTTATCGAGCTATTTCATTGTTGGACACAAGTACTTGTTTTTCCTTTAAGTCTTAAGTTTTTCTTTGTTACTTCAGTACATTTTGCAGATAGAACCTGAATGTTTAAATCTATTTGTTCATATATATAAATACATTATGTATTGTAAAGCCAATTTCTTATGCTTTTTATGAAATTGTCGATACCTTGGAACATTTATTGAATGATAAGGAAGAATTTTCTATAGCTTTCTATTTATGTAAATCAAAATAGACTATTTGCTCATGTTGCTTCTCATTCAGTCAATTTTACTGATTCACATTACGTTGTGTAGGATCTGTTATTGGAACAACAAAAGGGAATCATTGATGCACCCTGAATTTCGTATCCACACGTACCTGCTCGCATCATACATGATGTGCCAGTCAACAAAGTGCAATATTCTCTGTGTATTTGGATTTGAAGGAGTGGTCCCACCTGCATATATACACACTCATACACAAAGGCAGACAGACACACACACATATACTCCTTTTTGGCATTGGCATTCAGGAGTTGCATAGAGGATAAATCCAAAAGTGATTGCCGTGTGAAAGGCCCTCCTCCCACCTTGAGAGTGCGTCTCCAGTTACGAGGTCACAGACAATTAGACAGAGAGGATCAGACAGCTCCACTGTTGTCATGGTGCTGCGTTGTGACTCTCTGGCGCTACATGGACATGTGCACCAACAACTTCTGCCATGACTCTATGATCACGTAGAAAACATAGTCATGATCACATGAGCTAACATATAAAATCTAGAGATTATTTCTGCAACAACTCTCAGCTAACACCTTTCTCTTCATCTTCTGTCCGTCCCAGACAAACACTGCCTCGGGCTTTGAGAGGCTTTGTAAGATAACTGTAATTTAAGGTTCAGGAATGAATTTATTTGCCAAAAAAATATTATCTGCTGATCTGCAGGGTGTTCGCTGCTTCCTGAACACCTCTTGTCAGTGATGTGCTGTCTTCTCTTGTGTTGTAGTGAGGTGGAGTAGGGCCTGCAGGGACACGGGCTGACTCCAGATCTTATCGCCTCTGCCATCCCGTATTAGGTTACGTCCATTTTTTAATTTAGCATACTGGGAGACAAGTCAGCATTTACAATGAAGCCTTTATGATCTGTGTCAAGTCAATGCCAGGGACAAGTATTTTCCCTCGCCACTTGTATGAACACACAGCCAACTATTCCACTCATTTCGTTTTTGACATCAGACAATAGAAAGTGGCAAATAAAGTTGGAGCTTTTTTTAACAGAGTGTGAGTGTGGTCCTGTTTTAACTCAGCAGTAAAGTTGGATGAACATTATGCACATTATATGCATAAGATTTTGAAATTATGAATATCCAATAACAAAGGACCTCTACTTACGATGAATTTGCTTCTCATTCTTTCATGACACACTCTTTCATACACAAAATAAAAATTTTGTTTGTTTTTTTAGATTTTTTATAAAGAGAACAGGAAAATAAAAAAAGTCAAATAAAGTGAGCACTAATGAGAGATGAACTAGCTGAGACAAACCATGTATCTTAACTAATACTAATACCAGAAAGACACACATAGAAAACTAATTGAAAGTATCTATTAGTAAATAAAGCTACAGGACAACACAGTGAGTGTATCAGCATGCAGAATGTAACGGTTCAAGGAATAGCGATGATGCAGATGCCACCTCGCCTGCACAGGAGTCAGAGGCAGGCCAGAGGTACCCCGAGACCTGGGTGATTGGCAGCCACCCCGGAGCATGGACCCCGCCCCCCCACCATGGAGACGACCACGCGTTTTTTGTCAATTTGAAAGCAAACAGTTTTTGATGGCCAGACTTGGTCTCCTCAGATCTGAGTTTTAATGTTACAGTTTGTCTTCCTTTAGGTGCTCCTGATGATTCTCTGCTTCATTTTTCCATAGAAGTTTCTTTCTGAGTGCAGCAGCTATGTGTCTTGTGTTTTTGTTTTTGTTTTGACATTGTACAATAGGTGTTGTTGTTTTCTATCTTTAATATCTTTGTTTCCTTTTTCTTCTGTTCACTGTCCTCCTTCTGTTGTTCCCCCTGTCAGGTCCAGCTTTAACATGTTATGAAGCAACCAAATTAAAAAAATAAACAACACTCAAGTATCATGGGTATCCTCATTCCCACAAAGCTAAATTTCCTTCATATCCATAAAACTAAATCATGTTGTCTGGCACAACATGACAGGCAGGTCATCATTCTCCTTGCCATGATTATGGAGAGGATACATTTTAAACAACAACAAAAATGTTAATGTATTTTTCCTGTTTTATATTAATCTAGTAAAATTCTCTTAAAAGGGTCCCCAACTGATAATACTAATAGGTCTTCATTTGCTCTAAAAATCTCCAGCTAAAAACGATCAAATATTTCTATTATTTCAGAACTGAAGGTTACCGATGGTGTAATGTTTTTCTGGTCTATGACTTCAGGTCTGGCTGCTCTCAACAGAAACCATTTCAATAATGTCAGACAATCTGTAGACAAATATACAATATATCTATAAAGACATCGATACAACACCACAATGACGCTGCTCTTGGGAGTTTCCAGGTGAAAGACAACAATGGAAGTAAGAAAAGTCTTGACAACTTTTCTTAAATTTGAGAAGGAGCAAAAACAGCTTTTTAAAGACCCACAGCTGCATTCTTACCATGCTATTTTATACATTTTTAAATAGTTAATAGATAAGAGCTCAGAGATTTGACTTGTTATAATAGTAGACTATAAGAAAATATTGTCCCTGTTGCAGTTTGAAACAAACTCTACAATGAAATTAGCGGGACACAGGACAGAGCTTTTAGAAGCAGAAATATAGATACGTGTTATTTTTACCATTGAAGTTAGCTACAATATTGTTACTTGACCTCTTCACAGCAAACACTCCTTCGTTAGCATTAAACGGCAGCTTATTGTTCAGACTCTGCCCCACTCTTGCCTTTTCTCCTCTCCTCTCCGGTCCTCATAGTGGTGTGTTTTCTTCTGGTGTATGTAATATATCTCACACTGCAGTAGAGCTCAGATGTTTTTGTTTTACATTTTAGTTTTTATTAAGTATCTGCTGGATCACATTTGATGGAATTGTGCACATATATTTCACAATTCTTTGCCCATTTCATGAAAAAAATGACAAATTACTCATATACAAAAGACAACAACAGAACAGAAAAGCCATGGTTATGTCTGTTATTAAAGAATGATGTGAGCATGTCCAGTGTCTTGTAGTTTATGTCCATGGATTTCTGCTGTGTCGTGAATAATACATTTGCAAAACCAATTTCTCTCATTCTGAGGATATGGCATGCTTTCCATCATATAGTTCTCCCATAATTTCTAGCCATAGCTGTTTAGTGGGTATACTCTTTCAGTAGTTCCCAGTCACTGCCTTTTTACATGCAATCATAAAATCCTGACTAGATATTCATCATTGTTACTTACATACTCATTTATTTGTCCAAGATATAAAACCATACACTCTTTGGGTATTACAGTTTGGTTAGAAATGAAAAGGCTGAATAAATAAAAATACATTTATCAAATTGTAAGGTCTGGAGCCCAAAACCCTTCCAGCCAGTTTACATTACTATGCATTGCAATGTAAACAACAATGGTGGCCTGAGGGGAAAAGGATTTTTTTTCTTGCAGAATAAAAATGAAGACATTGGAGTCTTTAAAACGACATTTCTGGACAGCAAATGCAAACAATCTAATAAATCATACAAGTACTATTATTATTACTTTGGCTTTCTTTAAAGTATTTTGCATTCAGAATATGTGGCGTCCTGCTTTTAGGGTCTTTCCTGATTCTTTATAGTGCCATTCATTTTTCTGCGTGCATAAGGTCTGCAGAAACACAGAACCACACCACAGTCCACAACAAAGAGAGTTATTTTCTCCTGCACTTCCTGAAATACCTCATTTGTTGAGACTTTTTGTTTTTCTTCAATACTTCATCTTCAGCACAATGAAACACATTTACATAATGAATGCCTGCCTTGTGGCTAGTTTGGCACAACACAAACAGAAAATGAGCAGCTACCTCAAACTCGGCCATTTTTGACTTGCCAGATTACCAAGCGGGGATGAAGGTGGGGTTTTTTCTTAAAGAGACAGGAGCTGAAACAGAGCTTTTCATACAGATAATGAAAATTAAGAAAAGAAAGTGTTGCGGAAATATACAATATAATTGAACATGAACAAAGACCCCTTTGAAAGACCCCCAAGTTGACCAAAAACCTGCAAATGAGCATTACAGGGTCTCTTTAAGTGGATGTTTTCTTTGTTAGGCTAGTAGAGGATGAAAACAATGAATGCATTTTGGTTGGATTTTGTTGTGTGGTTGTCTTGATTGCAAAGTATTTCAGACCATCATCCTTATTTAATCTATAATCCCATTTGAAATCCAAATAATTTTTCCAAAAGAGGTAACATGCGTATTAGCATGGTATGTTTACAGTCTGCCTCATTATACACATAGAATATGGAAAAAGTTTCAATATTTTAGGCTTTACGGTTTTCCCTCCCATGCTGACCTTTTCAATTAAACAAAAAATGAGCCTAGCAGCTTTTCGTCATGGCTAATATCCTTCTTAGACACAAAAAGCTGATGTGAATTGGCAGAAGTTGTGTGGCTGAACAGTCTCAGGCAGCTTGTGGACTACCTGAAACAATTAACACAGTGAACTTTGTCAGGGCCCTAATTCTCTCAGCTGATGGTTCAGAGGAAAAATCATGAATTATGGATTGAGATTGAAATACCTCCACCTCCGTTTTACTCGCAAGCATGCCTGGATATTATACCAGGAGAATACAAATGCCTCTGCAGAGCAACGAGAACAAACCCCCACATTTATTGTTTGTTTTGGGGCTGTGAGACAAGCGAGCGGCCACTTATTATTAACTTTTACCCGTCAGGGTGTTTCAGGTGACATACTGTACAAATGATGAGGGAAGGTGGTTACAGGAGGAGGACATCACATGTGGTTTAAGTGGGGTGTGTGCTGCAGGGCAGCTGGGGGCATGGGGAAAGGGACTGGGTGAGGTGTGGGGTAGGAGGGGAAAGGAAGGGGGGCGGCCTTGGTTTCCTGTTCCCCAAATTCCCAGCTCCTGTCTGCAGAGCAGGTACACAAAGCCTCCCTTGAAAGTTTTTGGAGACGGGCGGCGGGATGAAACGCAGCCACTGATGGTTAACAGATCTGTCCCCCTGGACTCCCCCCCCCCGCTCTCCCTTCCCTCCTATCCCCTCCTGCACAGCAAGCCAGCGCTGCGTTTGTTTACACTCTCCCAAGACTTTTTAGCATTTTCTAGCTGGGTCGGTAGACTTGGCGTGTTTCCATGCTGCTGATTGCCATATTCCCAGACCAGAAATGTCACTTACCACTTTACTCTCCCTCATCCGCCAGTTAAACCCTTTGTAATCCCCCAGAACAGCAGAGTCACCCAGGATATGGAATATTTTCTCCTGTCCCAGTGGATTCTCTCATTGTGCTGCTCCTCTGTGTCCTTAATCCAGACGGTGGCAGAGTACAGAAACCATTTCAGCCAACTGGAACGGGACATTAACATTCCTACTGGGCCAGTCAAGAGAAATAGAGCCAGTCCAAAGAAAAGATAGTACGTGAGATAAACGTGGCAAAAGAACAAAAGAACTTTGCACATTAAGTTTTCACCTATCATTTATCAAATACTGTTACTGTTGACAAAATGGGGTCATCAAGCAGTAAAGGTTGATTTTTGGGGTCTTTTTACTTCTTCACTTCATATGTGTCCTACAAGTTATGCTTTATTTTCTTCATGGCTGCAACTGGAATACATAGCAAGAGAATTAATTGCTATCAGTTAGCTACACAGAAACAAAGCCATGACTGTCTAATCTTGTGTGCATCGTTTGTATGATGATCAATAGAGTACGTATTGTTTCCAGTTCCAAGCAGCAATAATCTGTCACAACCTGCTGAAAACATGTCTAAAGACCAAGGGCTCTGCTTTCCTGAATTATGGAGTTTGACTGTTTAACTGTTTTTCATTGGATTTCTACTCAGGATTTTTAGGGCAGGTATCAAACTTAATAAATTCACAGTGCAGGGGGATTGGATATAGAAGGCAGTCAAACTTGACTCCACCCCTTACACTTGTCGGACATTAAAAATGGGCCCAATAGATGCATTAGTCTTGGACTAGCAACTCATAATAACTTTTGGTCTGAATACACCGTAGACTTTTCTTCTTTACTTATCTACATCAGGTAGTTACGGTAGTTTGGCACATTTTAAACAAGAAATAAGCATTTTTGACCAGTCAGAGCAGGCTGGACATTACAGGAGGGCATCTTTAAAAGACACAAGAGCTAAAATAGACTGATTCAGACAGAAAGCGACAAGATATGCCTCGGCAATGTTCAGCAGGAGAAAAATATTTGTTTTATCAACAGTTACAGTTCATATGAACAGTTGTTTGTATGTAAAGCACATTGAATTGTCCTGTACATGAAATGTGCTAAACAAATAAACTTGCCTTGCCTACTCATCTAAGCCTTTTCACCGACCTATGGTCAGCGTGTAAATAAGCATGAGGTGGGTTCTTAAGGGGCTGCTCATTTATCTTGTCATTTACGTGTGGAATGAAGAGATACTTCAACTGAGAGTTTGATTGGAAGATAAAGTGACTATTTGAATATGAAAGCAAAAAGTATTTTTGGTGTATTTTAGGGCATAAAGCAGCAAGAAGACACTACAATAGAAGGAATAAAATTAGAAATAACATACAGCCCACCTAAGAAACAGGTTTCATCTTTACTATATTTCTACCTAAAGGAAAAAAAACATGAGAGGGGAACAGAAACATCACCCGTGACTTATCGAGCAATAACAAGCCGAGGTGGGACGCCAGGCTGTTTTATTAACGGATGACATCCAGTTTATTAAAGTGGCTCAGAGGCTCCTACTCCTGCCAGACGAGAGGGAGCCTGGCCCCGGTTCGAGACCAAACTGTGGAGTGTCGGCCCAATTAACACCCGAGAGGGAGGTCCTTGCAAGAATACACACACACGCACATACCCACGCATAAATGCAATGCAAGAGCTCACACACACAGCACACAGGGAGGTCCAAAGGGGCTGCAAAATGAACCCTCAGGGACCCGGTACCTCACAGCTCGTGAGTTAGCTAAGAAGTCAAGCACGTGCACATCAACTCACACACTCTCGCTGTTGTCGGGTGGCCTTAGCTCGTCATATAAATCCCTGCCACTCAACTTTAGATGGAATAGTGCGGTGGGCCCAGTAAATACGAGGGCGTGTGTGTTTGACCGCAGATGCAGGTGCTTTGGTGTGGTCGGGGTAGACGGCAAGCGGCCGGTCCAGCTCTGGGCCCTGACAACGCCACTCACACTCCTGAGGACCCAAACACTGAAGCCTTGCAGTGATTATGAGCTGTGGTGAGGGGTTACGTAAAAAAGTTGGTGAGTTTGTTCAGAGAGTGAGTGTTGGCCGTGACTAAACTGCAGCTGTTGTTGTACAAGTAATTATAATTAGCAGGAGGTGTGCAGTGGGGCGCTTTGGGTTCCAAAATACTCCTGTAACACCCGTCCCATGAAACTCTTAGTTAATACAGTTAATTAATGATATAATATAGTCAGGGCCCTGTGTTCTTTCAATGAGTTAGCATTCGGTCTTATCCATGTTTCCTAAAACGACTGAAGGCTTCTCCTTTACACATTTTAAGTCAAAGTTGGTGCCTTCACTTCGTTTGGTAAGAATTTATTTTCATATGCAAGGAAGCAAGAATTTAAATATACAATATTGTTACTTACAACCTCTTTGAGCATACAGTTGGACCATCTGGGAGTTGAACTGGTGTAAGCAATGACAAGGGAGCAGTGATAATGGCTGAAACTGAGATCCTCCACGCTGGAGAAAAACAACACTGCATTCAGCAGAAAAACCAATGAGTTAAATTTGAACACGTCTTTGTTTTAGTAAAATTACCCTCATGTGCAAAATAATGCCATAGGTGTCTGCATGTGTAATGTAACTAACCGTCACTGACCTCTCAATGACACAGCCCACTCTGCAAATCCATTGAGTGTTGTAACCAAAATGGTTTTGGCCCGATCAGACCAGCCACCAACATACATTAATAGCATTTCACAGTCCAGACTTGTTTGAGAAGCCTTGTCTGTATTGGACAGGCATAACTGTGGACATTGGGCCCCGGAGTTGACAGTCCTGGCTGAGATCCCTGGCATCCACAGTTCCCTGATTACCAGCTGTCTCTCTCCTGCTCTGTCTGTCAAATCCCAGTAACTGAGAAATAAACAAACAGTAAACAAAGGGCCTAGTTTAGCACCGCCACCAGCATGACAACAGGTCTGCCACTCTCACTAGCCTAACTGAGCTTTAACCTCTGTAAGAGGAGTAAGAGGCCCGTCTTCAGCTTCAGACGACTTGAGGAGGAGTTTCAATCAGCAGCGCTGGCTCCGTCTATCCCGCCTCAAGACAAACAACATCAGCCAAACCAAGAATACAAGAAATGCAGAAGGAAATCCAGGATGAGGTTCATAGATGGAGCAGAACCTTGGTTCAGCTCTGCTCAGGATGGACTTGTGCCTTTTCCTTATTGTCTCAATCTGCAGACATCTGCTTGCTCCAGAGACAAATTCCCCTAACTCAAGACACATTAGCCACCAAACGAACACAGGCCTATTAATAGGCTTCCTGCTCGTAAAAGAGATGTGGCTCATGTGGATGTGGATCAGGTTTTTTGGGGGGAGTTTGATATGCATGTAATACAATATTAGTTCAATTGTGATGCACCGTCAGAGGCCCCCACTATGGAAATCTGCATGAAATCACTGTCTGGGCAAGATCGTAAATCACCGATGGCGTTGTTTATTATTGCAGTACAGTTTTATGGAGGGTGGGCAATTCGCTGGAATGTCCAGGAGAGGAATGTCCAGTACGGGACGTGCAAGGCGAATGAGCCCTTTATTTCCTCAAAGGGAGGTTTGGTGGGAGTTCAGCAAAGATCAGGCCTCTTGGGAATTATATGCTTACTGTTAGGCCTGATTAAAGCACGGGGGCATGGAAGAAAAGGCAAGCTTATATCATGGTGAGGGATGAAAAATCTGAGCAGCAATCAAAGTTTCTGATGGAGGACTGGAAGTTAGCTAAACGCCATCAGCCCGAAAAGACAAAATCTACTTCTCTTTAGTTTTGCACGAGCAGCCAGAGCGGCTGGCCGCCGTGCACCGACACCCACTCTTTCTTTCACAAAACGTCTAGTCTGGTCTGGCTATTTCTCCCAGGTCTCCCAACATCGGGAAAACGTATCTAACAGAACAGACGTCTATTCTGCGACAGAAAGAGAGCCAGTCCGGATCACGAGACACTTCTTAATAGATCAGCTGTTCACGAGTAGGAAAGACATATTAGGAGTGGATTCTGATGCTACCACCTTAGCTGACTTGCATGCTTCACCTCAACCATCACTCCCACTCAATGTGAACACATAATTAATCTGGATATTAAACAAGCGGTGCGGCTGTAAATAAAATTCCCTGCATGATTAATTCTCTGGCGTGGTTTTGGAGGCCGGACACTTTCTTCCCTGTTCGGGCTAGTGTTACACGCTGGACTGTCTTAGCTCTGACCACCTCATAAAATCTGCCTCATAAATATCTTTTATTCTTAAGTCATTTAAACTAACTCGGCTCTGTGTGAGACTGGAATGGTTGAATACATGCAAATTATGCACTGAAGCTGTAGACGCACAATGTTTTTATATTTTGGGAGAGCTATGGGTTGGGGGGGGGTTTGGAGCCACAAGAATGTAATGTGCATGTCAAGAACTGCACTGAGTAACATCTCATAGGAATTATAAGAAAAATGTAATTTGCAGCATTGTGACCATAAAGCATAGAGAAAGTGTTCATTTAACGTTACATCACTAGCACCAAAATAGTAAGAGAAACATGTTTATCATTTAGAAACAGCCTTGGTGTAAAAAAATGTTTTAAATAGCTATTGTGTGGATTTAAAGGACATGATTAGCATGCTGGTATGTGATGTTTGGTCTAGATTTGTGCCAGCTCTGGTTTCTGTTTGCTTCCTGGTGGGGATTAGTGGCCGAAGCTTGTGGCATCAGTGTCAATCTGGACACTAGAGAGAGATAGTAATGTTATTCTAGTAACATTAACACACCATTGATAGAAATGGAAAAATAAGGGCTTCGATGTTTTGTATGTTAAGAGAAACAAAAATGTAACAGTTCACAAATCAGTTTTATTAATTTAAACACAATCAAATAATAATGTCAAAAACATCTGTACACATATTTTGCAGACACTACAGTCTTTTGCGTTTTCACAATGAGGCCCATGTAGTGTAAAGTATTTCCAGTTTGCATTTATGATTGCAACATAATAAAAAAAGCGTGCTGTATGAATCTATAAAACATTTCCTCTATTTACCTACCATTACCTTGATCTAGCAGCAATATGTAGATGCCCCCGGAGTGCGCGGGGAGAAGTTGTTTCGAGACAAAGGGGGGTCTGTTTGAGGAGGAAAGGGATTTCGAATTGAAATGCAAAGGCCAACAGTGATCATGTGCAAAGGAGGGAAAAAATTAGAAACACAACAAGTGGGTTTCTGTTTAAGAAATTCACAGTCGATAGCACATGTCCTGTAAGTTCACAAACCCCTCGAAGTTAGTGGCTTTTCTCTCACTGTTAATTATGGTTTCCCCCCGTCCACAGATGTAGAAGCACCACTAAAAGGGCTTCATGGGTTTCGGCTACTTCAAAAGAAGGACACAGAATGTATTTTTCAAAGTCGAAATAAAAACACTACATCATACAAAATTACGCTTGCTGTACAAGAGTTTTTTTTTTTTTCATAGTGCTTGTATAAAAGATAATAAAACCTATTCAAGCCCGCTTCTTTAAATATCAGATTTATTCAAATTTGTTGTTAAAATGTCTCTCAGAAGGCAGGGAACTGCCCTCTGCCATTTCTGAAACCCTTATCAGAATTCTCTTTCCGTTCAGATACATGGGGTCAGGGCTGCAAGCTGGTGAAATGCCATAAGGACACAAGTTGTGAGCTACCTTTCTGAATAGCTAAAAAAAAAAAAAAACCTAAATCAAAATAAAGTACTTCCCTTTGAAATATGTGTCTAAAGAGGACTTAAAGTAGAGGAGAGCTGTTACTCTAAATAGAGGTGTGACTGAAGTTTCCTGAAAAGGATGAAAAACATCACAGAAACAAAAAGAAAGGTCCTTGACACTTGACATCCATGCTTTTGGTCTTGACAAAACAATTGATCACAAAATCCCGTTTATCTACATATTTGTTTACCGAACATAACTTGAACACATCAACACTTTCAGGTGTCGCACAAGCTCATGTGTGATGGGATGCCTTATTTTTCTCTCTTCTTTTTCTTCTTTTTTTTCTTTACTTCAATTATAAAGCATTGCCATCTTTCAAGAGCGTGTACCTAAATGAATATAGGAAGGAATAGTCCAGTGATTACAAACTTACACACACAAAAAAAGATTTCCTCTGTACACGATTGTCTCAGCATTGTAAATAAAGTTTTTTGTTTATTTTCTTAAATTATTAGAAAACCCCTTTTTTTTTTGTTTCTTCCACAAATGTCTTCCTCTTGCTGTGGTGGAAATTAATAGTACTTTGTAAAAGGCACGAGTCTTTTGCCATCGAGGTACCTTCTTTGGTGGCGCGGCGCCACTCACAAAGTCTCTGTTCATAAATAAGAAGCACAGGACTTCCACGCCGACACTCGACAAGAGGAGCAGTTCCTTTGTCCGTGTGTCCTTTTGTGGAGGGGGAGACTTTAAAAGAAGGTAAAGCAAGAAGTGGTGAAGAGCAGAAGCGGGATGAAGAAATGTCACCACCAGGAGTCGCGGCCTGTGGTTGACTGTGGCGGAGTTCTGCGGCTAGGCGTGGCGAGGCGAAGCAGGCGAGGCCGCCGGTAGGTCTGCTTTCCTTACAGGTGTGAACCCTGACAGAGTCCCGGGCTTAACGGCGGGGGGTGGGCTGTAAAACACTTTGACAGCTTCAGAAAACGGCTGATTCACAGTAACCAGGACAAGCAGCTGCTGCGCCGTAAATTCATTTCTCTCTCCTTCGCTTTGCAGGAAAAAAAAGAGAAAAAGTTTGGGGTTAAGACGACGTGTGACTGTATGTCAGCACATTGACTGCACGCTTCGTTCTTTCCACTTTGCTCTTCTTCTCTCCCTTTGTAGTAAAAGACAGCACACGAGGGGGGCCTCTCTTTTTTCTCTCAGCTCTGGAGGCTGCGGCAAGCTTGAGACGGGGCTGGAGGGCGAAGGTGAAAGGTTGCTTGATGTGCTGAGGCGCAGAGGGGTGTACGGTGGTGGTGTAGTGCTACAAGTACTCCAGGTCTAGAGCATGGTGGAGGGCCATGAGGTCTGAATGGCTGGAGATCCTCCAGAAGGGCATGTTGTGCTGTAGGAGGAATAAAAACATTGTTTTAGGACTGGTTATGTAATTGAGAAGTCAAATAATAGAAAAGAAAAGTCATTTCAGTCATTTATTTGAAAATAAATACATATAATTAGGTTCTGGAACTTTAGTTCATCTTTATTTAATAATGAATGTGTTGGAGAATGGCTGCATGTTGCATTTGGTTAACATCCAAACAAGACTGGATATATGATATGGGGAAATAGGGTCAATATTTAAATGAAAAAGGGTAAATCAGATGTTAAATTAATGTGAAAAGCTGTGTTGCTTTTACTTAACAAGTACAGAAGAATCAATTAAACATAAATAATGGCAATCTGCTAATTTGTATCAATTCTGTAATTTATCACTAAAAATAAAAACGAATTATTTCCGTTTTTCCCACTAAATAAATCAACATTGAACATGCTGATATCTTCCTAACATTTGCATAAAGGTTCCAGTTAGGTTTCCTTCTTTCTACCAGAACTGCTGCGTTCGGTGAATGAAAGCCACCTGAAGCGCTCAGTAGGACAGCAATCATATCAATAACACACCACAACTGCTCCCTGGTGCATGTGTCAGTGCAGCCATATTGTACATCTGGACCTCAAACTCATTTCTCCGCTGCACTGATGTCCCAACAAACTAATCTCGCAGCTGCCTTCAGTCTGAAGAGAAATAAACTCCCCATGTCGTCTTCAGAATGAGCCTCCTGCCTGCCAGTGTGTTTTTAGGACAGTGCAAATGAGCTGTTGTTCCCAAGCAGAGGATGGGGGGAGAAACCCGAGTCGCAGAGAATGAAAGGAGCTTGTCAGGTAGAGTCCTCAGCTCCTCAGTGTGTGGAGCCCATTACCCTCCCCTTATCAAAGGTATGGCCTCTCCCAGGCATATGTTCCGCTTAGGAGAGCCTGCACTGACCCTTAAAAAGCTCTTTGCTTTTTGTTTTGTAAATTGTCTTTGCTTTTAAGTTTAAAAGCTAGAGATGTTATCTCTGCCTTCTCTCCCAGGCGATGGTAATAACTGAAGGCAGAATTGTTTCAGGGATTGTGGATTTCTTTTTTTCTTTTTTTTTTTAAAGAGGGGGGGGGTGAAGGAATGAGGACCAGGAGAACTTTCAGACATTTTGCTTTTGTAGTTCCACACAGTGTCACGTCTGATATGCACCTCCTGACGGGTGAAATTGTTGTGTTATTTCACCTTCTCTCTGATGTTGACACAGAAACCTTTTACTCCATGGCGTGTCGTGGGACTCACATCACCACTCAGATGGGGGAAAAAAAACAAAAAAAAAAACACCTTATCCTTCCATCAATGTCACACTCCAACAACTCAAGACTGAGTGAAAATATTTGCATCTATTTCCACAATCATCCCTCAAGACCTCGTTCCCAGGGCGTGGACGCTTTTCATAATACTGAGCTATTGCTTTACACTTTTATCCAGGGTTAAGGTTGTTACTTCTCCTCTCCCTAATCACTGCCTAATCACTCTTCGTGCATCTCCGCGCTTCTACTCTGTATTTACTGACAAACAGGTGAAAAAGGAGCCGGGAGCTTTTCAAAGGGAAGCCGCGTCTTCGTTCTGACAATGTGGCGCACCGAAACTGTCAGGGAAATATGTTCCGAAGGCCGCTGATTAATTTGCTGATGAATATGTTTGCTGTGTGCTGCCTTTGGTGTACATCCAGACCTGACAGGAAGGCTGAATACACAAGATGTGGAGCAAGAGCCAACAGGTAACATAAAAAGGCCAAGTCAGATGTCAGATTCATGTGACGCGATACCGTCGTGTTTTCGAAGAGTGAGAGGGGATGGGGAGGTGTGTGTGTGTGTGTGTATGTGTGTGTGTGTGTGTGTGCGTATGTGTGTGTGTGTGTGCGTATGTGTGTGTGTGTGTGTGTGGGGGGGGGTTTCGGCTTCTTGATCCATCTCGTGCTAACAGGCTTGTCACTGCAGTAAATATTCTAATTTCATCAACAATGATTTAAGCCTCCTTTATGTGCGCTCTATTTACGATGTGCCTTCAACATGCCTGAAAGGGCTTGTCTAGCAATACACATACAGCATTCACACTGCTCACAGCACCAAGCTGAAATATATAATTATGCCATCTCCCCCCTCTCCTGCTCTGTAAACCTGAGATGGCAGAGGAAGAGCGCTGATTACACACTGCGGACTTTCTCTCTTGTACTTGGATGCTCTGTAAGCGGATAAACGAACGAAAGCAAAGCAGGACTGTTGAGAAGAGAGCTAAAGATTTCATTCCTCAGGAAGGTATGGCAGGTATGTTTTGTGTTCCCCTCTAAACAAACCTCTGACTTTACAGGAAGAATATGTGGCACCTCTTACCTTTTTTGAGCCTTGCTCCTCTTCCACCCCGTCTCCAACAACAATGTAAACAACTTTCCTCCCGAACCTTTGAATTACTCTCTCAAAGCAGCTCTCCTTCCCTGTGCAGGAGTTGAGGGGAGAATGTTAGTGGAGTGTTGCAAACATCCAAACTGGCACAACACACACACACACACACACACACATACAAACACACACAGTTGCAAAAGCACTAAACAGCAAGTTGAATCACAGGCACGGGGTAAAACAGACGCTTTCAAACACCATACTGACAAAAAAAAAGGGCAGAATGTAAACAGAGTTCGGGAAAGAGATGTGATGAGATCGGCCCTCAGATAAAGACAATCTTAAAAGCATTAACTTTGCCCCTCTCCTCCTAAAACCTGGGACAAATGGACGAATCACTCTTGCATGTTACAGGCTCTGTTTGCTCCTGAGAAACCCATAGCTATGCTCTCCTCCAACTCTGAACCGATGGGCCTGAAAACATTGCAACAGGGAAGTTTGATGTTTATTTTGCATTTGAAACAGTGAAAAAGGGGGTTGGTGGGAGGAAAAGTGGGGATATGTGAGGAGGAGGAGGAGGAGGAGGAGGAGAGGGACGGGGGTTCTGTTGCTCTGGAATGACATAAATGTGCAGAAGTGGTTTCATATGCAGAGATGGAGGAGCAGAGGCCTGGAGAGGCCCGATGCAGAGCCTGCTCCAAGAAAATAATCCCAGGCTGATTAGGACTATTCCCTCTCAGAAGAACATCAACCCTCTCCGGTGACCAAATCTCCCACCCTGTCCACGCCTCGGCCCTGTCACTTAGGTAGCATGTGTGTCCTGGATGTTTACACTGAGCAAACTTGAAATAATAAGCACACGTGTCCCACGGTGACAGCCAGAACACGCTGGGCAAAACAAAGGAGAACCAAATCACTCATTGCCGACACATAAAAAAAGCGTGTTTACCTATTTTGGTTGCACTATAAATATTCTCAATAGGAAAGACGACTCCCAAGCCGTAGAGCAGGACCTTTGCCAGGGCGGGGATGAGCTGCGTGGTGGTCACCAGGATATTCACACAGTTTGACCTGAAGAAGAAAGTAAAGAGGTGACATCATTCTAAATGACTCTGAGGGAGGGCAAAAGAAAACACAATGTGCAGAATATGAAGACACAGCAATGTATCAATTCCCTAAAACATGTCCTGAAATGAAGGATTGCCTCCTTTTTCAAGTCAGATCTTTCAGCAGTTGTATTTGTCAAAATTAGAAGAGACAAGCTGTCCGAGAGACAAATCTGCAGCATTGTTTCTTTTTTCATCGCTTGGAGTGGAGTGGACTTATTTACACCACATACACGTTTATATATGTGCGGTGTAGGACTGGGTACAATTTTCCTCACTCGAGTCCTACCTTGAGTGGATTAATGTTAGTGCTTTCAGTGCCAGTGTTAACCAGGAGTCCGTCAAGGCTTCAATTTCTGCTCGCAATTGCAACCAGGCTTCCCTTTTGGCCGGGCCCAGCAGACCTGAAACGCAGGGTAACATTGTTTGGGTTGGACCAGCCATCCGAATACCACTGAAATGTTCAAAATTTACCCCTGCTTTTAGAACACACATGGATCTGAACGCGCGTAGGCACTCCTACAAGCGCCCACACAATGAGGGGGCACACACACGCACACACACACACACACACGTGCAAAGTCATTTCTGCTCGACAGATCTGTGCGGAGAGCCGCTGCTTTTCAGGGGATTACCTCCAACGTTATTTTTGTAGGTGGTGTAGATTTCTTTTACTCGTCTGTAGCGGAAGGCCAGTTTTCTCATCCAGTCCACACCTCCCCGCACGCCTGTGGCCAGACACAGGTTGGCACTGGTAGCTGCTGCATGGAAACCATCAGCGCTGAAGTTATATGTACTAAAGTAAAGACAGAGATAGGATCTGTTAGCATGAACTGCTTCATTCAGACAATTCTTGTCAATTTAAGACCCAAAAATCAAAATGTGTTGGTGCTGCACCTTAGATCCTGGCCGTTGTCATCAGAGGACACATCATCGATGTGAACCTGGTCACATTCCTGAAATAGAAAAACAGTTGTTTTTTTTAAGATATTTGTTTCTTTGGAAAAGATACATCTCACACATTCCAAGTAATTTTTCACAAGACAAAACATGTATTGCTCAGGAATGTGGTTCAACTTCTTCTTTCCTTTTAAAATCAGCTCTTTACTGTGAACTTTAATCAGTCTGAAAAGACAACTAGCTCTAAAAATGTCTGAGAAAGACTACAAATAAATACAACTATACATATAAAGTAAATAAATACACACAGGTTGGATATTTGAGGGCCTTGTAGAATAAAACAAACTAAGTATAGTATGTGGCTGTTTGTGCATCTCATGCACAATCCTCTCCTGCATGTCTCCTCTTGGAAAGGTTGAAGGATTCTGCAGCTCTGCACTGATTCCACCGTTACACAGTAACACAATCCAGACTTTCTGGTAAATGTAACCTACTAGAAAAATTGAACCTGATGCTAACCGCCAATGAAATTATGACCTCTGATTGCTGCTGCGCCACACACCAACACAGCCCCGGGGCTAGCCAGCCAGCCGGCCGGCCGGCAAGAGCGCACGGGAGAAAGCAGCAGACAAAAAAAAAAAAATCTGTTATTAGTTTTCCATTTATAGGAGAGCTCTAGTTCCTCCCCCCTTCCTCCCTTCTCTCCGCCCCGTCAGCCAGCTCGAAATGTGAGGGAGTCCTGCCTTGGCACTCAGATCAACACATTTCCCGTGTAGCAGAGGAAAGACAGAGTAGCTGTGCTGGTTTGGGCTTTTTTGAAGCTACAACTTGTGTTATTTAGTGATTTAGACAACAGGAAGTTGAGCAATAACGTTGTTAGCAGCAAAAAGCCTTAAAATTCATGTGATGTTAACTTTAAATTTGTTTCAGTCAGCTGTAATCTCGTGGGATTAACAGAAAGAGTATTTAATAATACTATGATGTAGTTTCTCTTCTCATTTCTTTGGAAAGCTGCAGGTTTTAAATGGGTAACGTAACTGCCAAAAACATTTGTTTCACCTGTTTAACGTTATGTGAGAAATAATAATTTCTCATGGAAATTGAAACTCAGGGCAGAGAATTCCTTCGGTTTCAAGTATAAAAAAAATCCCTTCCAATTTTTTGAGCTTTTTAATTAAGTTTCATCCGGTTGTTAAGACACCCAAACACAGAAAGGACTTCCTTGTTTTAAGTCAATCTAACTGAGGCCAAATGCTGACGTTATTACATTCCTGTCTAATGCTGGAGCAGGGTAAGGGTAAGGGCTTTGGACCGTAAACCTTTTTTATTTTACTGGTTCCCCTCTGAACAAATTTTTCATCTCCCTGGATTTGTGGGGAGAGGGAGGGAAGAGCAACGTGAGGAGAAACTCAAACCAGCTGTTCTTTAACAGAATTAAAATCTTGACCCTCAACCCCAGCTCTAATGCAGTCATTCTCTCGCCAAGCCTCTCCCAGCAAGCCCTGAGATCCAAAGAGGAAAAGACTTTGACCCCGTGACCCTTCTCCCCTCCTCTCCGGGGCTCCGGCACCCTGATAAGGGGGTGGAAGGGTAGAAAGGTGGAGATGGAGGAGAGCAATGGGTAAAAAGCTAGAAGTCCAAAATGACCTCACATGTAGAAAGCTCATAGCGCCGCGTTCCAGAAGATGGACTGCCAACTGACACGGGGTGCAGGCAGGGGCTCGCTGCTCGGTCGGCCTAATCTGTTTCCACACACTCACTTAACAAATCTTTAATAGTTGAAGAAAGCTCCAATTTGTCTCAGCTTGAGGATGTGATGCCAACAAACTTAAAGACGATTCATAATAATCCAGATCTCAACCCGGACCTATATGTACAATTAAGTCCTTAAGTCTGTTTGCTTAGGAAAACAAAAACAGCACCTTGGGTTAAGCACCTCATAACGCCTCCTTTCAACCCCTTCCTGCCCCCCAATTCTGGTGCAAGTGACTGGAATGCTTCTATTATCCACTAATTACCTACCGATGAATCAGCCACAATCTGCCAACAATCAGCTCCTGCCACCTCTTTCACTGCATCAGTACAGGACCATTCAGTTCCACTTATTTGATCTAACATCTAGGATTTTAAGCTGGCTCCTTGTTCCATGTTGACAATGGCTCCCCATGTTTGTTCTTCCCTGTAATTTGTTTCTTTCAGAATGTGACAGCCAACATGGATCAAAACAGATATTTGAGAACAATGCTGTTCAACACGTTAATTATGGATCTACTTAAATTCCTTCATCCAAACAGACTCAAAACACATACATATGTCTCGGTAATTAGTCCTAACTGCAGCCGTTAAAACTGCAGCCTGATTATGAATGATTTTTCATGGACTCAAAGCTAATAAACACATCAGACCTAAAACAAATGTAGAGCATTAAAGACTCGAAAGGCCAAGAAAAATATCAGGGTTTCAGTTTGAATGCCTTCTCTCTTCCACTTTATTGTTTCTACATGTTTATGTGGTTTTTCAATTATGTGACGATGCCTAATTAAACGATGAACGTGTCTGGGACTTCCAGATAGAAGTTTGTCTGTGTGTGTGTGTGTGTGTGCAGTGGGAATAAGACGGGAGAGGGCTGTTGGATGAATGAGCAGACTCCAACAATTACTGTTCCCAGCTGGGGCTGGTATAAACCTCTGCACCGACTCCCTGGGAGGACTGGGAAAGCTAATAGAGGAGGTGGCTGTGGGTAATGTTGTACAGTAACCCTTACACGTACTCATTAGGAGCCACTTCTGAGGGCCTCGTAAACACCACAGAGCCATGAATGGTGTGGGTTGAAGCGGACAGAATGGAAAGAAACACAATTAGGTGGCGAATTTTACTGTTCTGTCATTTGGAAGTTCACAAATAAACACCTGGAAGATGAATTGCAGGTAAAAGTATCTTGTAAAAGATGGTCACGTGAGAGCATATACAGTCACATTAAATTGAAGTAGCATGCACTTGAAGCTAGTGGAATGCTTTAAAAGAAGGGAAAAAAAGACACTCTATTCTAATTTGTTTTCATAACTTTGACAATAGACTGACTTGATTTCATGATGGTGGCACATGAAGGGGCAGTCTGAGAATTTCTCAGAACCTTTTGAACATCTCTTTTCCACTGAATCCCCCTGTTCTCCCCTCACCAAACAAACAGTGGTCTCTCTAAAACCTACAATCACCGCTAACTCGCACCAGATGTTCCTACTGTACTAAAGGAGTGAAGACCCTTCACCAGAAGCCATCACAATTACACCCTGTGCAAACACTGCGTATTTCTGTTAAATTCATCAGTAACACTCTTGTCTTTTATATGACTTCATTTGGCTTCCATGCGATATTTATCTGTGCAGGAAGAAAAAAAGAAAAAAAAAAGAATAGAGAAGAATTCAGGACAGGATGCTTCGGCCTCAGGATGCTTCTATCTCTGCATCATTCACTCTCTCTTCCTTTTTCTGTCTCTGTCTTTCCCCTGGTGTGCTGAAAACCTTTCACTGGGGAGGAAGTTATCAGAGCCCTCTTTGTTCCCTCGGCATCTGTCATTAAGCAATCAGCAATGACGGCCTGAGTCTTCCTGTAGCCCTGGAAAGAGTTCGGAGTGGTGACTGCAGCAGTCAGAGGCAGGGAGAGGAAAGAGGGGGCAACTCTGCAATGCATGTATATTACCAAAACAGAGAGGACCATGTTTTCTTTTTTTTTCCCCTTGTGAAGGTCTAGGTCACTGCCGTACAATGGTGTCTACTTTTCAGATACAAGCTTTACCCTCTCTCCCCGCCTCTCTCAGGTGAGCTGTGTGATCTGTTGGGTTTGGGGGGGGGTCAAAACCGCAGTGTGAGCAACAAAAGCCATCATCACAGAATTCCTCGTGACCCTACAGGCTAATGCCATGTGAAAAAGGCTCATCCATGGTTCGCAGGTTCTCAATACTGCCACTCTACCGGCAGAGGCTGTCATCCCCCCCTGGTTTGTGACCCCCAGCAACTTCCTTCTCCGTTCCCACCACAGGCACCCCTGTCTATGGGGGGAGGAGGGGTGCAGAAATGAGGGGGGGGGGGGCTGTGATTATCTGGGGGTCAAACACAGGATGTGGGTAACAAAGGGAGAGTTCTTCAAACCCACTTCATTCCAATCCACAATCTGTGCTTGAACAGTCACGGAATTCAAACAGCAGTGCCAAACAAAGCACAGGTACAGAGAAGTCTATGCTTGTTTCACAAAAAAGAGAAAAAAAATCCCATATTCAGGAGACGGGATTCATACGGCGCTTTACTCAGAAACAAGATGTATTTCAACAAAGTGGCTCTTTAGAGCTCTGCGTCTCAAAAGTTGAGAAAATAAAGCGGGAACACCTCACAGGTAGACAGCGAAAGACACAAATTAGTTATGTGTGATTGATGAGCTGCTGCTCATTATTTCCTAGTTTTGGCATTTCTCATCCAAACCGCACCTCAAGGCGAGTATCATTACGTGCTATATCAAATCTCAGTCATTTCAGCATTTTTTTCCCAAAGCAATGAACATATCCACAGCGAAGCACTTTGTTCCTGCCAAGCAGACTGATGTTTGGACAAATCTGTGTGAGTTTCTGCTCTCGTTCTCCACAAACCATCTTGGGCAGGTGTGGTGCCCTTTTTTTTTTTTTTTTTTCCCCTACATACAGGACAAGAAATCTATTCTTAAATAACATCATTTGTCACCAGACAGTAATGCTATATTTTCCACGCACCCTAAGCCTTTATTGGTGTATGAAGCGGCCGTGTTGGGATAGCGGGTTGAGGGTGGGGGGTGACGTGGTGCTCTGCGGAGCGAAGACTGACAGGGTGGCTTTGAAAGCCCTGCTTTCTGTCTGTAGTCTTTCCAAAACATATCAGTGGCCCCTCCTTGAGATTTGATGGAGTCATGTTGAGGAACCCGACAGAGCTGCTGCATCAGTGGCCAAGCCAATGACGAAATAACCACATCAGTCTGTACAGACCCAAAGCAGTCCATCTGACAAAACATGTTGGAAATATTGTTGAACTTTGTGTTTTTAAAATAATATCTGCTTAAAAATTCTTATTGGTGCAGATTGATGCTTTTATGTGTGATTATGCTGGTCTTTAGTTTTTAAGAGAGCAAAAAAATCAATGCCACTCAGCTGTAGAGTTAACTGGTAGAAGATCAACAGAGTGGTTTAATTTCAATGAAAATCAGAGTTAGCATCGTGTTCCTTCTTACCAGGAATAAAATCATGGAAAAATAAACTATCTGGGAAAACATAATAAAGCTACCAGCCCTGTGGAACAGCAAGTACGAGATCTGACTCTCGGCAGTGGGACATAAAACCAACAGAATGGCTCTAAACTAAGAGGCTCTGGAGGACCGTTTCAGCCACTAGGCAAAGGTAACCGTGCGTTTCACAGCATCTCTCATTAACAGGCAGCCCCTGGGTGAGAGTGACAGAGGAGGTTTCAACCCCGAGACTGCAGGCTAGGAGCTATAAAAGTTAGTAAGTAGACAGTGTTACAGGATTTGCTACACAGGTATGCGTACGCCAGAGTTTTTGGATACTTTCACGAGCATTTGTTAAGTTGTGTATGTGTTTTCATGTGAGACTTTGCTCCACATTTTGAGTGCATGTGTACAAGTGTTGCACACAACACGGACGCATCAGAGGGATTATTTAAAATGTTCCCACCTTTAGAGACCTCTCTCCCTGTGAGTGGTTTGCCCCCGTGCCCTTTATTCTCCAGACAGGGAGGGTTGTTTTCCCATCCAAGGAGGCGGGAGACGGCAGCCCCCATACCCCACTGAGAGGGGATCACAGGGGGCTCGGTCAGCAAGAGAGAGGCCCCAGGTTCCCACATACTGCTCAGCATTAAGAGTTTAGGCTACAGCAACACACCTATAGTAAACTCACACCTCGAGCCACAGCAGAGCTGTCAGTCTTCCCAGTGAACTCAGCCTCAGTGGGTTTCATTACACACATCACTTTAGACCATCATTTAACTTCACATGCAGCCCCCGTGCCACAGTCCATATATGAAAATGACATCCAGCAAACTTCATTTAACACATTTCAAACTGTTGGCAATAAATCTTCTCAATAATCAGCTCATTGGATCCTTTTTTTAAAGTTGGAATGAGCCTAATTTAAATCACTTTACCATCATAGTGTATTAATTAATTAACAAATAAGAATAAATACTGGTTTTTCTTTTAGGTCAGAAATGTGATTAATCTAAGATATAAAACTGAACATATTTATCTCTACAGCTTCTGAAATAAAACTTCTCCACAATGGAAAAATTAATTTAGTGGAGATCCCATCAATAAGGATCATATTGCCTTGAATTACTTTCCTAATACTTCCTTCACTGAGAGCATTTTTGATGATAAAAACAGATTTTACTGTTCACACAATCCTACACTCGTCCTTTAACGGGCTGAGTGGCAAATGGTTTGTGCAAGGCGATCGATAGAGATTTGCGTGCATGTGTCTTGGAAAGGGGGGGGGGGGGTCTTTTGGTGAAGCTGCAGTATTTCAGGGACCCACCTTATAAAATGAAGTGAATGAAAAAAGAAAGCGCTGATCCAGACAAAGGTTGGAGAAAAATAGAAGGATAGAGAGAGAGAGAGAGAGAGAGAAAGAGAGAGAGAGAGAGACATAAGGGTGAAATTGATCCCTGTTGACCCCTTCGGCATGCCCTCTTTCTTTTTATGACTTTCCCCCGAATCATCACTCACCAGCTCTATCAACACGGTGCAGCCTCCGCTCACGCACACATGCACACTTGAACACACGTATTACACAAGCGAAGACTGGTGCCTCCGCTGTGGCCTTTTGCAGACAGATTACAACATCAGGCTAAAGGGATGTTTAAAGTTGCCAAAAAGATCCCTAACGCTTTAGAAAAATTCACCTAGTTGATTTAATAAAAACAAACAAACATTTTTATGAAAATTAAATTATTTCAAATTACATTCTAATTTTAAGAGTCCCTATTTGATGTCCTTGTGCAGAGGCTGGTAGGACAACAGGGTTGAGGCTCGGATGGAGCGCTCACACACGTTAGACCACTAACTCTGCACCTGTGTTTCTGCACAGCCTCTGGGGTCTCCCTTTATGGCTTAGACTAAATTAGATGGACCATATGCATTTCTGCACATGCTTAAATACATAACTGCTGCTGGCTGCGGTATTTATAGTGGGACTCTATTTAGCTCTATCTGAGATGGAGGACTGTAAATCAGCGGAGAGGAAACACAACTGGTTAGGCATTGCTGAGAACTGGCACTTAACACTCAGACTGGCCTGGCTTAGTTTAAGAGGGGAGATCAATATTCCTCGGAGAGAATGTCACTTCTTCCCTGGTGTGATTATTAATGACAATCGTGGCAGCGTCAGCAGAGAATGTCTTTACGTTGGACATTTTAAAAAGCATTCCTCGGGCAGACCACAGCCAGCTACTTCAGCCATGACAGTTCAAGCTGGGAAAAAATAAATAAAAAATGTGAATCTTTTAAGTGTCAAAACAAAATCTAATCATTTTTTTTGCTGAGATAGAGCAGAAGAAACATACGTGCTGGGTTTTCAAATAATTTTATAAGTAGTCTGAGCTGCCAATTCATCTGTAAACGGTTTCATCACACATGAAAAGAAATCAAAACACGGGACAGATGTTGGGCAAAACCACATTTAAGCGTTGTCACAAACTGCCTTTTTTTTTTCAAGTGATTGGGGCACGTCTGTTAAATAAAGCGCAGCTAGAATGGATTCTACACGGCTGGGGCATAAGGAAATATTTAACCAGCCAATTGCAGCCAATTAACTTTGATCACGATGACTGCGTTTGGAATCTCAGTCATTCGTCCTGTCTGGAGGGAGTATGAACTTTTTCTCAGTCTCGCGGTTTTTTCTCCCTTCTTGGACTTGCTCCGTGTAACACGGCCGAACACGCCGGTGAGTAATGAGACTTGGCAGACTGGCCACAGATCTCTTCACACTTAGGTATCAAACAAAACATTTCCTCTCCTGTGAGGTCAGCAGAATGCAGGACACCGAGGAAAAGCGGAGGGGTCAGTGGGATCAGATTTGCAAAGAGAAAGAAGCAGAACAAAAAAAAAAAAAAAAAAAAATGAAAACGGAACAAAATCAAAGCCAGAGAATTGGACAGAGTGAGTATAAAAACTCTTTTTTCTTTGCATATTTTTAGGTTTGATGTCTTGGTTTGAACTGAGGAAGCTCTTCATGTATAAGATGTGAAGCCTCAAGGGGAGAGGACACTCTGACAGCACACAACACACACTTCCCTATCCCAATCCGTTCATTCCTCTGCCCCGGGGGAAGATTTTACACTAGGCATACATGAATCGGGGAGACGGCGGGGGATTTCATGCTGTGACGGAGGGGTCTGTGGTGGAGGTGGACAGCAACACCAAGCACACAGCATGACACACAGTCAGACAGAGCAGCCACAGAAACACTAGAGCCTGACAAATTGCACTGGCTGCCATGGAAGTGGGAAGAAGGCAGAGGATTGATGGGGGGGGGGGGTGGCAGGGCTGGTGACCCAGGAGACTGACAGCACATGTAAAATTCATGGCATCCCTTGGGCTCTGAGGTAATACTTCACTCTAGCGGGATGGATAACTAAGAGACCCCATGCTACTCTGCAGTTGTTGCTGCTTTTATAAAAAATCTTCAGCTTCTGTTTGAATATATGCACACTTTAGTGGCTGCTAAAATCATCCCAATCTGAGCAGAAGTTATCTGTGCAGAGTCCAAAAACAGCAAAGTAAAACGCACATAAATACACTCACCTCTAAGTCGTTAAAGAATAAGTGTGTGTCAGCCAAGTTGAAGATCATTTCTTCCATCCTCAGGCCTAATGATACAGATGTTGGCGGATCCTAAAATACAAAAATCATTCAAGCAAAAATTAGGTTGGTGTGTTGGTTCAAAGAAGCACGTGAAGCAGCAAATACAATACAGTAAGTAATTATATTCGCTGAGTGACTTAATTAACCCAAAATCCCTTTAAATTCCTCTGCAGGCTATTCCCATAAAAGAAGACTTTAGGCTGGACTTGAAAGTTTCAACCTCTGTTTACGACCCTCTGAGAGGGACCAGAATAGTCATCAGAAATGCCACAGACTTGAATGAATGCAGTAAAAGTTTGTCTCTTCTCAGGAGGGGTGGTCGATTTAGAAGAGCTGGGGTCACAGCCTCATCGTAAATAGCTCATTCTGCACATACTTGCGCTGATGCATCATTTGATTGCTTTCCGGGTGAAACACCATTCCTCCTGAGCTTCTTTAGATAATTAACTGGGTGTTCATTAACAGAACCAGAAAATGATTGAAAATGCAAATTATAGTCTTATTCAGTCCTGCATCAGGGACAGCGGAAATTATTTTTTTTCCTTAAATCATGATCTCTGTGAGTAATGCGACACGTTCTGTAATGGTGATATGGTTGCACTGTCTGTAAGATAATACCTCAAAAGGAGTGAACACCAATATAAATAGTTAATGAGACTATGACAATGCGTGCGGTTTTCTCTTTAAGATAATGAATAAGCAAAAAGTCTTCTAATGTACAACAGGTCTTGGGCAATTATGTAATCGGAATAAAAGGTTGAAAAAAAAAATGAAACTCATACCAAAAATAAGCTCAGATTTTCTTTTCTTTTAAAACACCATTAAAATCATTTTGTAAATTGCAAGTGTTTTGTTTCTTTTTTATCTGAAAGCAACCTAAATTTCCCTTATATCTTCAATCTCTAATTAGCAAATTGTCTTCAGCAAGCAAAGGATGAGGGAAGACAATGCAAGCGGTTTCCCTGCAGCTGGTTGAGATCTACATTTAAGTCGGGCCAGGCAGGACCAGAAGCAGGGATTACAGAGCTAAACCGCCTAAAGACACACCTGAGCTTTCCGCTGATTAGCTGTCACACCCCACAATGCTTATGTTTTCACTAAAATGACAGAGAGCAAACCACACAAGTAGAGCTCAATCCCTACTTCTCAAAGCTTTCTCCTTCTTCCTACCCCCCCCCCCTCCAGTCTGAATCAATCTTTCAGTACGAATTCATCAAAAACAATTAGACTCCCGCATCAACGGGCTACCATCTCCTTCTTGTCAACCTCTGCTGCTGTTGGGTGAATTAGCGTTACGGTCGGGTTTGGTGGGAAAAGGGCAGTCCTCTCTGGCACAAGTGAATCCTTTCCAATTAAATCTAAACAATCAGTCAGTGAGGGAGTTAAGAATACAAGCAGGCCAGAAGGCCAAAGTGCTGCTGCTGTCATTGCTCCAGCACCACCTGTCCTGAGATGTCAGTGCCTCCAGGGAGGGGGCGCCAAGACCCCCCCCCTCCTCTCTCCACCCAGAGCCCCTCAGCAATAACACACCCACCAACACACACATCCCCACCCGCTTTAAGCTCCAGCTCTAGCCAGCCCAATGGCAGCACAGCTGGCCTCAGCCATCAGCTTTATGGGGGTGAGCTGCCTTGATGCCAATTAAAAGGGCTGATAAGAACAGCAGTGTGTTTATGTGTGTATGAGGGAGAAAAAAAAAAGAGTCAGAGTGGGTGGGAGGTCAGCGTGAGTGAGAGAAAGTGTGGATGTGCATTCACTCAGATACACGTCTATTTATAGTAAAGCTAAGAGCAGCGGGGAAGGAAAAGTGTTTTGTAACTTTTTTTTTTTGTTTATGCCACTAAGACAAAGAAGACATGACTGACAGGTGGGGGGTGAAGGAGGAGAGAAAGAGTGGTTGATGCTGTGTAGGGGGATTTTTGGTCAGCTTCACTTTCCTTTCGGAGGTAGTTTACAGATCAGCATTTCTGATAGGCTTTGATGTCGTGCGCTCTGTGGTTGCTGCGAGCCAACATTCCTCCTCTTTATAATATTGCTTAAATATGATCGCGTCAGCAGGTTGGAGCACGACAGACGGAGAAACATTGGTGACCAAAATGAGCCGAGGAGGAGAAAAACAGGGAACAAAAGAGAAAACAGAGTGAGAAGGACTCTAGTGGCTGT
>JAOXYM010000019.1:13407146-13426426 GCA_028567055.1 Leptatherina wallacei
GGTGACCAAAATGAGCCGAGGAGGAGAAAAACAGGGAACAAAAGAGAAAACAGAGTGAGAAGGACTCTAGTGGCTGTCACATCCTATATGAGCTCTGATGGAATGGGCCCTTATGGAGTCAGGAGTGTTTCCTGTTTCAGAGGAGCACATTGGAGAACCCTATGGGTAATTGTGCGCGTTTTGGCATGTGTGTGTGTGTGTGTGCGTTTGGTGTGAGAGGCCCTCATCATTGAGCCACAGCTCACTAAGCCTTAGCTCTCTCTTTACCCAGCATGCAGGGTTGAGAATAAAGTAAATAAACAGTGGAGGGTCGCGGGGCAGCCCTCCTTCACCCCAGAAACAAAACACTGCCCCCATCAAACACCCCCTCATAACAGAACAAAGGCCCAGAGCATGGGCCGCAAACGCTAAGCTCTCTGACATATGAGGAGCAATATGTCATTTTTTGACTTCAGAGCCACAGAAAGCCACAGCCAAAACAATTGTCATAATTCATATATGACAACGGGTCATTTTTTTTAAACTCTCGGTAAACAAAAGCAATTTTTTAAAAAAAGAGGGGAGGATGCATTTTGAAGGCTATATGACCAGAAGAAAACCATGAGAATAGGATTCTGCCGTATTTCCCAAATTGTTTGTTTAGAAAGTTTAAAATTAGAGAAGCAATTTACATGAAAAAACAAATAGCAAAGCTTGGAAAAGTAAACTCTTCATCTTATGAGCATGCACGGTGACATGGGATAGAAAATGACCTCCTGCTATCCTAACAAATATGTTTATTAATATTTATATATACATATGTATATATATCTCCATTTGAATCCTAACTAAAGCAGGGTTCAGGAGAATCTTTGTGTTCTAGTTTGACTGAATCCCATTTGGTGAACTCGGCCTCTTGGCGGGGTCTCTGGGGAGATTCCTGCCTGAAAAGGATGGATTGAGAAGCACTTAATTAAACTAACAATGTGCCATTTCTGAAGGAGAAAGGAACACTCAAGATGTGTCAATAGACAGCCAGAGTGCAACTGTTGTGAACCCCTACAGCCGAGCCCCGAGCAGCCATGCATAGCTCCAACAGCTGCAAAGAGCAGTCAAATACTTGCCAGGCCTCATTGGACCTATTAAAAAAAAGAAACAATTATCTGTACATCGAGTTCTGCTCTGTCCTCCCACTATGGACTTAGAGCAAAGTGAAATCTATCCTTCGCTCCATGGCCATTACCCCACACTGATCCTTATTCTCTCCTTTTAATATTTATGCCTTTTGCTGATAAAGTGCACTGCTGCCACAGTCTGATGTCACTCACCCGTCCATATCTGTTGGCATAAGAACCCGTAAGCAAGGAATGGAAAACGATGATTGTTTCATCCAGGTCCCAGATGAAAACTCGCTGGAGAGATGGGAGAGATGGGAGCAGAGGTGGGGGGAGGATAGAAACAAAGAAAAACAGAGAGAAAAGAAGCAAAATCAATGGTGCACTCTGTCGGGCTGCAAGGTGATCCTGCTGGTCAATAGGCCAGGAGCGTGTATTTGCGTGCCACAGGGACCAGGATCCATTTGCTTGGACTGGTCACCGCAACACTTCTCTCATCACCCCACTACACACATTCCACCCCATGCCCTTTACATTAGAGTAATCAATAGTGACAAACTAATTAACTAGATATGTTAACATGCCATGATGTCAGTGCTATAATGGCTGCTATTATCCTCATTCAAATTAATACTGTATTAATGAAGAGATGAGGAGTGTATTTGGACATGTGGTCCCTATCAGTGTGAGCGAAGCTATCATTATTTCTCACAGCTAGGGAGCCGCTTTCAAGCACTAAAGTATATATTCACTTCACTTCAGAGATTTATTTACATAGCTGATTGTTTATTTACAAGTTATACATGAGAATGTTATATAAGATATGTGTTACCGATGAGTCATATATTCCACAATGCATCAATAATGCATTAATAGTTAAGTTAATCAAGTGTTAAAGAATTAATGCCCATCAAGCATTTAAGTTGGTGTGGCAGCCATATAGTAAGTGGATTAGTGTCCATGGGCCTCAGACAGGGCGAGGCTGTCTGTCGCCAAGGTAGCGGGCTCACCCTACCTCAAGGTCAGAGTCGGGCGGCGGTGATGGGTTGTTGTTCCTTCTTCCACGGCCACGTGACTTTCCATCCGAGGCCCGGCGCAATCGATCCGAATCTGAATCTTTAATGGGGGTTGATGGACTGTGGATGGTACTGTACTCTCCTGAAAGGAAGGAAAGAGGGAGGAAGGGGAGTATAAAAAGAGTGTATTGAAGATGAGCTATTATTTGCTTTTAGAAAAGATGTCTGATTGACCATTTGTCTTGATGCAGGAGCGGCAGCATCCTGCATTAGACATTATTCAGAAGCAAATGATTTAGGATCGCAGATAACAAACCTATCATAAATCAGCTGCAGAACAGAAAAGCTATTTTGCTCTGTGCTGATTTAATAAACAAGAGGTAACAAAGAGATAGCTGACAAGACATTGCAGACATGTCATTTATCTGAATTGGCTTACTGTATGAAAATAGGTTAAATTATAGTTGGCTGTTTTGGTATTGTTTGATGATAATTTCAATTGCAGTCATAAAATTTTGACTGACTTAGAAAGATACAATCTCAATTGCCAGATCCGGATTAATGCCACATGAATTTTATCGCAAATTCTACATCTGATTCCAGTTTAGGCTGTTTTTCTTGCTTGCCACACTGCAGTTCACGGGGTATAACGGCTGAAATTGTCTCCTACTTATCCTTATCCTGTGCAGGTAAAGATCTTTTTATATTAAGCTCATGTGCAGTTAGTTAGAGCAGCTTGGGGGGGGGGGGGGGGCAGTTTAACTGCAGTTAAAAGCTTCCTGTGGTGTGATTCTTACCTGCGGGGTTCTCTGTGAGGGCCTGGCTGGTGATAGCGGCAGGTGGCTCCTGGAGGGTGTAGGTGGTGGTGGTGGAAGGCGTGCTGGGGCTGGTGTTGTTACTTGTCATGTAGGGTGAAGTGTAGGGTGAGCTGTTGTAATACTGAGCATACTGGCCCTGTCCGAAGCCTGGATAACTGGAGTATTCCTGGGGAGAAAGACAAAGTACGGTAATTGGAATAAGGTTTGATACATCTGGATAAAGATAAGGCAAATGTGAGAGGGGAGATTTTGATCAAAAAGGCAGAGGCAAAAGAAGACAAGTAGGTGGTTTGGCAGAGTAATCTGAGATATGCCCTGCATCAGTGTTGCTACTTTACAGTGCAGATTCCAAAAAATAAATGCAAACACATGTCTGTTCTGTCCTACATCTGGACGATGATCTGCCTTTTTTCTTTCTCCCTTTTCTCTGTGGCATAATACGAATGTGTTCAAGGAGGTACAATAGCTAATCCTGTGTACAAAGCTTCTGACATTGTGAGTGATTTATGCTGCATGTGTCACAGATGACATGTAACATATTGAGTATGCAAGTTTCTTAAAGATTTCCAGGTTCAGAGCCTGCAACATAGTTCTTAACGATGAACTCATAGCTGTACACTGATACCAGATCAGAGAAAGCAAAATCTATAAAAGAAGTGCACAGCTACCTGTTGTGTGTTATTAAAGCCAGTTGAGTTTGTCAAGGAGTTGTTTCCTCCATACAATCCTGAAGTTGTTGTGAAAGTACCACCTTTAGGGATGAGAAAGACAACACTTCAAGTTTGGCATATGTTACATTTGCAGCAATTCAATGGCAAAAATTAAATGACACATTGTTTGGGGACAGAGAAAAAGATTAGTCTGTTCTGAAACAACTATTTGAGGTGAACAGGGGGAAGCCTCAGGGAGCGATTCTAACAGTGGCTTTATCTTTTCTCTTCTTCCTCCCTTATCAGTGATTGGATCGGGCCTGATGAATGACGGGGTGGGAATTGTGGAGGGGGGGGAAGAACCTGCTTTCAAGCCTGCACAATGTGAGGAACACAGAAGACTGTTGTGTGATAGCTACTGAAGAGTGGCTTGGGGTGAAGGGGATGGAAATGGTGGATGCAGTGGGACCAAGGATGAGGGTTACGGGGGGGGGGAGTGTGTGTATGTGTGTGTGTTGAAGTGACACAGAGATGTATATGAGAGAAAGGTTAAGGTCGGAGTAAGTGGCACTGGGAGGGTTTGCTGCTGAAATCCAGTCCTAATGAATATGTATGGTGTTCTTTTCACTTGCTCAAAGGATGGTCCTCCTGGGTAATTAAATCATTCAAAAGGGCTGATAGTATCTAATGGCTTAATAATATACAAGCAATGAGTTATAAGGGAGAAAAGCTGGATCAGCCCTCTGGGGTGCAACCTCTCAGTGGCTGTCCACCTGTACTGTCATGTCAAGTCAGAGAGCAGCAGGAAGCTGATGTCTAACATCAACTAAAGGTATACAATGAGTGTAAAAAAAAACCTGTTTATGTACTACTGATCACCCTTTATTTAGGCTTTAAGACTAAATAAGGCCCTTCTTAAGGTAATATAGACTACCATGTCTTTGTTAAATTAGCTGTTACGTAATAAATGGAAAAGTCTAAATAGCCCATCCATTCAAGTTAATTCAATTTGAGTCATAATAATAGCGAATTATATTACTTCTTTATAAGTATTGCATATGAACATTCTTATGCATGGCAATAACAAAATTAATAACTATAAGGATAATATAAAAGAATGACAAAGCTTTGGTCAATTTTCCGCCGTTTTCCTACTAAGCAATAAAGTTTTGAATGATCAAGGATTTCATTGCAAGTAAAAATCCAAAAATTAGGGTACCAATACAGTTCTTAGAACCTTTACAAATATAACCCCTGGATTTTATTACAAATTTTTATCCAGGCAAATACAAGCACATACAGGCATGCAGGCATAAGGGTTATAGATTGGAACTCTGTAAACATCTCATCACCTCTCTGATCCTCCCACAGCCAAAAAGGTATCCCGCAACTACAGCAAAAACAAGGCAGTAGATAAATTTACTGTTCTTAAATGAGGGCGTAATTACACCTTTGTTGTCAGAGGCAAACAGAGGGAGTTCCTTTCATCCTCTGGTCACTGGCCCCATTCAGGAGGACCTTCCCACACCGTGACAAATGTGAAGCAGCTTCCAGAAAGGGGGGAATAATTGGGGTAGCTAGTGTGTGCATAGAGTGGCAAGAAAGGTATGAAAGGAAACACGGAAAAGAGAAGACACTGTAGTGTTCGGCCTTGTCAATTAGTTAACTACTCAGAATAGAGGTTACAACAAAGAATCAAAGAAGATAACAAAGATCCACTAAAAAATTCACTTATCTTAGTTTATACTTCAAGAAATTACTCACACAGCAGTTTTCACATTTTTTTTCCTGGCCTTTACCAACAAATTTTACTGGAACAGCTCTCTGTCTTTGTTTTGTATTATGTTTCAAGGCCACCAGAGGGATTTACCCAACTTTTGTTCTCCGCAGAAAGTTCAACATCAAGTGAAAGTGCAATGGAACAATAAGACGGGAGACAAGGAGAAGTAAGGCAGCAAAGGACAACAAATTAGCCTAATGCACAGTTCAAACAGTCATAAAAGCTCTCACTGGCAGCGTTTGAGGTTGTTCTGTGGAGAACAAGGAGCCACATAAAAGCTGAGGGGACCCCTGCTAGCCCAGTGAGAATGAGCCCATGCTGTTGGGAGAGGTGGTGCTGGTTATAGTAGGGGGAGAAAAGGGGGTGTGGGGAGGCCTTGCGGTTCCCCGGGGGGCATGTTTTCTCTCCCTCCCCCTGTCCTGCTCCAGTTAGTTCACTCACTCAAGACCAGACATCATCCCTCCCTCCTCTCCTCCTTCCCTTCTGCCTTCTGGCTCCACAATTGGAAGTCCATTTGCTCTGCTTGATCAGTCCCCTTGCCATGGGCTATGTCTATCATCAGTGCACAATATTTGTAGCAGAAGTTTGTATGCCCCACTTGGGAATAGGCTATCAAGTCCAGATGGGGCTCTACTTTAAAAAAAAAAAAAAAAAGGCAAGAAAGCTTCAGCTTCTTCAGATCGCACTACCATTGGGACAGAATGCTGGAATCCAATTATTCACCTAATTAGCATCTGCTCAGTCTCACCATCACTGTAAAGTCTTTGGCTCCTCAAACGCATCTCATGTTGTAGCTTTTTTTCTGAGAATCAGTGAGATGCCGCAAATGAAATATCGCAGCAGATTGGCAAAAATGCCTCTGTCCCCTTTAGGATTCGGTGCCACAACTTCAACGCGTACACACACAAAAAAAACTCCATGAGATCAGACATGAAAGCAAGGAACAAAAACATTAATTCAATTGTCCTCTATCTTGACAGCTGGCCACAGACTAGTTGCAGGGACACTGACAGAGATTGGAGTATCAGATGTGGAAAAGGAGTCTTTGGTTGGGACACCCAGGCCTGAGGCACATCGCCCAGGCAGATCAATAGGCCAGAGAGAGTAATGATGATGGTGTGGCTGAAGGCCTGAGCCACAGTTAGAGAACCCAGTGCCAGAAAAGTGGTCAATCTGTCATCTAACATGGCTGTCAATTACAAACACACTTAATGCTAACGTGGGGGCATGTGATAGCCAGAGATAGCAGGAGGGCGTGAGGTACAGAACGAGATAGACGGAAGGAAAGAGAAAGATAGAGTAAGAGCATAATACTTAGAAGATGAATGGCCACATAATACTGTCGTCATGAATTAAACCACTAAAGGCGGGATAGGAGCTTGTGCTTTCTGTTTCATATGCTCTCCTTCTCTTTCTTTCTCTGTCTGTCTGTATTCAGGTGCTCAGAAGGGTGCTACAAAACTCAGACTGTGGCCAACTGTATTTGGTTAAGAGGCGTGGAAAAGAGGCTTCCCCATGCAACATCTGCTGCAGAGCCGGCATTATTTATTGTTAAATACTCTGGAGGCTATACAGCAACATGTGGAGATATTTCAACTGTCACACTTCAGACATTATAGGAGAGAACACAAAGATGGAGCTAGCTGCAAACTAACTTCTTGCATAGTTCAGGTGAGGCTTTTCGTAATATGTGTAGAAACACTACAGTGAGCATACGGCAAAGTGACTTTGTGACTGGACAAAAGAGCAAAAAAGGGGGGAGCGCAGGGTGTAACAACTCCTCTTTATCGGTTTCAAGGCCATAAATCTCTATAGCCTCAGCGCTTAAACAAATACAAATATGATCATAGGGGGAAAAAAAACAAAGGCTGGGGAGCGACATGGCTGGTGCCTCCTAAGTGCCTGCCATTTTTCCATCTGTGTTGATTCTTTTAAGAGGAGAGGAGAGGGAAGTTGTGGCTGCACATAACACCACCGGGATGCAACCATTGTCTGGGGTGAGGATGAGGGCTGCCTCTTGATTCAGTCTGGCTCTGCATGCTATTAAATCAAGAACAGAGGGCCATTTCTTTAATCCTTTTTAAAAACACTACAATAAACCTTATTTGGTTGGCTTACCAGAAGATGAATGTTTTGACAAAGAGCTGAAACAGATACACGTAGACATGGAACAAACTGGGAAAACACATATTAAAGAGGAAAAAACAGCTACCATATCTTCAGACTGCTGGTGAAACAAAACCTGCTTAGTCGCTTTGTAAACCTGTCATAATGTTAACCGTTCTGTTGACTCTGTTTTGTTGACTCACCATGCAGAACTCAGACTTCCTCATGCACTGAGGAAAAGATAAAGATTTCACAAAGATGTCCTCACCTTGCATCTGGTAACTATAGGGGGCCTGTCCTGTTTGTGGCGTGGTGAAGCCGGAGCTGTAGCTCAGGAAGCCCGTCTGTCCCGGGGATTGGGACTGGCTCAGACCTCCCTCCGTCTTTATGCCTGCCCACAATGGACCTAAATCAGTTAGTGACACCAGATCGGTTTGATGCACAGACAACAGTCAACACAGGTTTAAATTACACTGGACACAGCAGAGGGACAACGCCTCTGTCTGTTAGCATAACACACTAATCACAAAGGATGAGCAGTGATTATCTGAAAAGTGATTTTTATTATCTTCAGTTGTTTAGAAATATTATCTAGCGCTGAGTTCTATCATACAACGAGTTGACTTCTTGGCTGTAAAACCACAGGCATGTTTGGACTATGATTGTTGGATTTAGTGACAACAATAATAACAACTAGCATTATCATCATTTAGGTCATAAGTGAAAAGATGCAAAAGTGATAAATTATTTTGTTTGTGTTTGTGAGCAACACTGACCACTGTCTTGGCTGAATCTCTGTAGTTTCTATGCAACGGTAGGTTGGAGGACTCTATTCAAATAAACATTGTAAATTCCTCCACATATTGCAGAGTTTTCTGGGGTGAAAACACGAGATTTGTCCAAGACTTTGGACAAATAAAGCCATGTTGCTCTGTGAAACCTCTTGCATTGCCAGAGGAAACGAGTTTCTGTTTTCAGATTTATATCACTAATCTTTCTGATCTATCTGAACAGCTTCACAAGCAAATTCTTCTTTATTGCATTGACTCAGAATATACAGGCACTAAACAACAACTCAGCATCTCTGCTGCTCTTGGTTTACAGCAGGACTTGTGGGAACATGGTTTGGAATGAGCAGGGTCTTGGTCGTGACCTTCAGCAAGGAAGAAATATTTATTTATCATTTTATGCATGCTCGCAATTTACAGAATTCTGACTTTATTGAGATTGGGGGGGGGGGGGGGGGGGGGGGGGGCGGGGGGGGGGGGGGGGGGGGGGGGATCTGTGTGATGTGACTAAATCTTACCGTAAGCTGGGATGCCATAGGGCTGGCCAGGCTGGGGGTAGCTAGCATAAGCTGCGGCCTGCTGCATTCCTGTGGTGTACTGCGTCTGTCCATACGCAGCCATGTTTTGGGAAGAAGGGGTAGGGAGAATATGCGGATATGTTCTGCTATTTGAGAAAAGAAACAAAAAACAAAAAAGTGAGAAAGGAGAGACAGGAAGAAAGAGGACCAAGTTTTTTACCCTCAAATACCAAATATCAAACCCTAATACCAACTTCGCTAACTGACAAATTCCTTCTGATTGTGCTACTTCATCCTAAACAGTCAGCCAAGCCATAAAGACAGATAGCATCACATACCTCGTATACATAGAGAAAGAACAATAAATGGCAAAAGAAATTTTTGGAAGATAATAATTACAACAGATTTCAGAGAGCACAAGCTGCAGACATCCACACAAACAAAGCCAGTTGGAAAGCCCAGATCTAGCAGAAGGATCTAATTAAAGATCCAAATGAAGCTGGATGCTGCTTATTTTTATTTTTTTTAGAGAAATAAAAGAAACCTTACTTGGAAGGGTAAATCTGTGGAGAGAACTGGTGAGTTTGTCTTGGGCTGAAGCCACTGGTTCCAATAGCTGAGGAGAGTTGAAAAGAAAAGAGGCAAGCACATATTTAAACATTAAGAAATAAGGTAAATATTATGTTTTGCCAAAAGAACTTTTGCATTCCAAGGAAACAGTAATTACATTGCACAGCCTTATTTATTGTGGTAAACTTGCTTAAGGCTGAAAACCGGACAGCAATAATGAAGCAAAATAATCAGGTAAGAACATCAGGTTCTTCTCCTGACCTGAGAATTTCTGAACCAGCCACTGAGGCAAACACATAATGGTCTGAATCTCAGCTGGTGGCTTCAGGTCTTCGGCCTTTAAAGCCACAATCACATTAGATGTGAAAATCCTGACTGCAGGTGGAGTGCTACTCTATAATCATTTAAGCACTGAGCTCCAGTGGCTGTTTACTTTTTATAATTCAACCACATTCAACATGTGTAAGTTCATTTAGAAAATATGAATGCACATCTGTTTAATACATTTTATTTGAAGGTTTTTGTTAAATGATATTAGTATAAATTTCGAATAAAAAAAAAAAAAAAACTTCATCGTGAATACCACACACAAAGAATCCAACCTGCAAGACATGATCTAACAAATACTGGCTGCATTGAAAACATAATATACATTTTAATTTGCATAAAGAATATGCACAATTAATTTCAAATCACATTATGTACTTGCAAAGAAATAAATCTGAATATGCTAAAACTGACTAAAACAATATTTAATCAAATTCACGTTGAGTTAATAAAGCAGCGACCCAAGTTTTCATACTTAACTGCAGTGGAGTGGCACAGTTTTGAAACATCTGTCTAATTGGTTGTGACATGTAAAATGAGGGATTTGGTTGTGGGGGAGTGCTAACTGTATGAAACTGTATGCCATAACCCCTTACACACGTTATTAATACTGAACACTTTTCCCACATCAGCAGCACCTGCCACTGGACAAAACTTTCTCCTCTGAACAGAGCTTTGGGTTTCCCCACGGAGGATATGGGATATAAGATTACTAAATTTCATTAATATTGTCAGAGACAAAAGTCATGCGGTGATTTATGCACTTCTAGCGTTAAGTATCAAGTACTTAGTTAAATAGTTGAGGAAATACAGGAAAATTAGCAGCAAGTTAATACCATGCACAGTTGGATGTGCCGTTGTTAATAAATGTTTATAGAAAAATGTAACATGCAGCTGCAGGTCGATACGGATACCACTCGGAGTGGAAAAAAAGACATGGGAAAAAAAATTATCACATTAGTAATAAATTGTGTAATCTTTCCTACAATGCTCATTATACTCCGTAGCCTTGACTTTATTTAGCTGTGTGTGTGAGTGTGTGTGATGTTCCCCTGCTGAAAGGAAGGTGTGAAACCCCCGGCTCTGACAGGGCGATAGGGTAACAGCCCGTGGAGAGTGAGGGCCATTGGGACGCCGTGTCACTCCACTGGACAGACAGCCTCAGAACATTACAGGTTATAATTTAGCCCTCACTGACATGGGAACCAACACGGCAAGCACACACACACACACACACACACACACACACACACGAGTGTAAGCAAGCACAGCAAATAAATGTGCTGACAAAGTTAAGGTAGTCTGTTGTTCTTCACAGACCGTTTTAGGTGCTGAGGTCCTGCTTATCAGTCACCCATCTTTAGGCTTGTCTCATCATCTTTTCAGTTCTGTGGTTCAGTGTGTGTGTGTGTATAAGTGTGTGTATGTGAGAAGCAGTTAGGCACATGAGTGGACACACAAACTGGCCTTCTCCTCTCACCTGATCCTGAGAAGCTGTCTAGAGAGGTGTCTGCTACTGAGGAGGTTATTTCGCTGCTGCTCATTGGCTCTGTTTTAACTGCAAACAAAAGGAAAAAAACAAAAAACTAAATTAACATCAAGAAAAACAAATTAAAAAAATAAATAAAAAGCAGACTGTCTACATGTGAGCTCCATCTAAATTTTTGCATTCCCCAAAATATATCTAAAAATAAAACAAGTGAGCGTGGCGAAGCGGGAGTAGTCTGTATTTATGCATAAATAACATAAATGTAAACATTTCACTATATTTGTAATGGTTCAGATAGTCTAACTATACATGTGATTCACATCATCCTATTCTTTTTTCTTTTTTATAAAATGTAATACCAGAAATTAATGTAATCTTTGATTTATTTTATCTCTCTTTAAATGTTAAGATAACATTAATATACAGATAGGTAATTTATTTCAAAGCTGCATTTTATGGACTTTATGGACTGCGATAATCAAAAAATAACTAAAGTATTACATTATTATTTAGAATTAAGCGATTAATTATTGACTTTTGATCACCAAAATGTAGAGCAACAAAAAACAAGGAACTCATGTCTGTAGATGTGTTTTAAAGTCGCTGATAAAAAGAGCTTGGCTAAGACGTGCAAATACAATTGAAATGTCAAGAAAATATATGGTGTATAAAATCTTTTAAAGACTGTAGCGAACACTGTCTGACTCAACTATCCACCCCGGCAATAGACTTGCAAAGACAATTTCACAGCTATCTGACAGCTCAGGAATCTTTGAAATCAATCCATTTCACTTCAGGCGGGCAGAAGGAACCCCCCCTCCCCCTTCTTTTCTTTTTTGGCAAAACAAATTGACAATATGGGCAAGGGAGTCATGCTCAGTGGAATCCCTCATGGTTGAAGAAGCCATTTGCTGTCATGTTTAACATGTTTCCGCTATGCTTGCTCAATGCAGAAACACATGTTGATGAGGGGGAATACTTTCGAACAACACAGGGATAAAAATATAGTGGTGAAGTTCATGCATAAACTAGCACACACTCAGGTCACATAGCACACAATAGCCACTGTATTCGGGAAAAACAGCATGGAAGATCCAAATGAAAACAAAATGCTCAGTATGCAAGTTCACAATCTGACCAGTCAATAACAATGAACTCAAGGCCAGTTGGTGTCAAACCATGCTTGAAACAGAATAGCACAAAAAATAGAATAAATATCAAAGAGCTTCTTAATGAAAGGCACAATAATTGAGGCAGTTTTGTGATGTTGCAGCTGTTAAACTGTTTATTTAAGGGAGATTTTAGAGAACACAAATTACTTTAAGAGTGAAGTAGCTGCTTAAAAGAAAGCCAAATACAAAGATTGCTTTCATTTGAGTTGGGAAAAGCACCAAGTATTGTCCTTTCATTGTGTCACTAGAAGTAGACAAACCTGCAGTGGACTGTGAGTTAGAACCTAACAACCAGTCTGCAGTGGTAAGCATTGTGATGTTATCACCTATGGGAAAGAAAGAATGGCAAAGGGAGATATGACAGTCTGCATCACGACTATGGGGCTCTGTGTCGTGAACACTCAGTAGAAAATAAACCTTGAGCTCCAAGTAAAGGTGAGCCTGAAGATTACATGACAAGGGGTGATTTTAATAACTTTGCTGGTTTGTGACATGAGCATGACTGCTTCACTAAACAAAGGCTCAGATTTAAAGCACAGGCGAATCACCTGAGTAAATAACAATGTACAGTAGAGACCGCATGCAAAGCTCAATCATTTCCATGCTGTGGGGTTTGAATAATTACATGGTTGCTTAAATAAACAGCTAATTGTCACTAGAACAACTACTGCAGGTAGTGACTCGTTTAAGAAGAAAATGTATAATAAAAAAATCAAATATAATGCTCAGAATAATCAACATTGCATCACATATATTCACTACTGTTTTTTATTTTATTTAATGATGTCATACATTTTTTAAAAAGCATACTACATTGATCCTAAGATCAATGAAAATTTAAATGAAACACTACTTGTGCTACCTTTATTGAGACCATGGCTTAAATCACTTTAAAAAACCTTTTCAAGTAATTTTTTTCAAATTTGACACATCACAGATATCACACAGACGTACCTTCAGTGCCATTGGGTGTCATGGAATTGTTGGTGATGTGCGAGTTGTCGAGGTTGGGACCATTAGGAGATTCACTGCTTCCACTAACTCGGCTGTGAGGACTGGCTAGATCCTGCATTTCCATAGACCTGACAGGACACACACACACACACACCAAATCAAATTACACATATCACTCTGGTTTCAGGGAAGGAACAGACCTCTGATAGACGGTGCTGTGTACACACTATGTAGAGTTGTAGAATGTACAAGATAATGCAAAGCAAAAAAAGAAAGAAAGAAAGAATTCAATGCTACATGAGTGAAAAAGTATTAATATCAATCCTAGATGTGAAGTTAAATTGATTTTAGTTTTTGACATTTTATGCAATAATAAAATAAGTATATAAATATAGGAATTAAAATAAAGTATGCAAAGCAGATACATTTACATATACACACAAACAAAACAGTGCAGATGTCTGCGCTGTGAAATAAATGGTGCATATTCTGATGTTATGGTTTCCGATCTCACTCGCAGTCACGGTTTAACATGTTGTGAACACAATATGTTGACTGTCAAATTACTTTGCCATTTCATGAAGCAAAAATGGCCTAAAGTGTATATCGTTTTGTGTGGTAATGAAGACTGTTAACAGATGTTTGCTGGTTTGAGGCAACGCTTAATGTGCCTGTTAAAAGTGCAGCTCTCTGCCTGATTATAAGAGCCTATGCCTCAGTGATGGGCAGATGAGAAGCTCACGAGGCATGTGTTTGCTCTGGCAAGCTCTTTAATTGTTTCTGTGTTTATACAAAAGACCACGCAACTGAAAACATTATTCTATCTTCTCATTTGTGTGCTCAAAGGATTTGATCGTATATAGACAATGGAGAAGGAAAGAAGGCACAAGCCATTCGAAAAGTACGGCCACAAACCCTTTACCTCATTTGTCTCTGCTACTGTTCCCATTGCAACGATGACTTAATGAAATTAGCTTAAAATGTTTTGAACATTATGCTGCCATTTTCAATTATATTTCCAGATTCTTGGTATCTCTGCTGTCGATAAACATGAGCTTTTACACGAGGCCACAAAGATAAATGCTCAAGTAACTTTGAGTAGTCGAAGAGTGATATCAGATGCCACAAAAGAATTGAATTATGAGATTAAATTATGATATGCATTCACTGAATTTAAGATGACATTATAAAGTTAGGATACTTCAGTGTAGCTTGACAATTTAATCCTTTTTTGTGGTTTGATCCCAAAATGGTTATGTAAATACATATTTTTAAGCTTGATAACACAGACTTTTAAGATAACACAAATATGAAAAAAATGAAGCAGTAAAGAGAAAAAACAGTAATACAAAAGGCTGAGTCGATCCTTTTTCATGCGTGCTTCAGTAATGGAAGCTTCGTTATCTTTTTTCCCAAAGGTATATTCATTTACTCCTCCTGTAAAAATATTACACCCTCTCATCATACAACACTTGAGGATGATCCAGAATAAACTAACCCTGTTTTTAAGTCATGTGTTCCCCTCCTTTGCTCAAACTTTTTAGTCACAGACTACTGGCACAAAAAGAAAAAAAAACAAGACAAACAAAAAAGAAAAAAAACGTCACAATCTTCAATCAGGAATCATAATAAGTAGAGAAATGTTGCCAGTTGTTTAGCAGAGTCTCTGCAGCATATCTAATGCCACACAGAGAGCCGTGTGTCTCTGGTGCTGCTGGAACTGCCACAACGGTGCTCTTACCTGAACCTAGATGGCTCTGAGTCCTCTAAAACCACACTCCCTTTCTTTATTCTGCCTCCACCTGCCCCCAGCAGAAACAATGTCACTCCTTGTTAATGCAGCTCGATGTCACAGTCCGGAGCCATCCATGACACAAAAAGGCTTGTCTGAGAAAACATTATTGTTTTTCTGGAGCAGAATGGGAAGAGAGGGTTGGCACGGGAACAGAGGCTCACATTGTCTCTCTCTGAGCCGCAGCCCTGCTCCACTGTTGTTTCCTCCTCCAGGTCCTCCCTCCTCCCTGAGCAAGGGGAGCATGGCCAAATGACGGAAAGGTGATTCATCATTGGTCTACGACAGCTGCAAACTGGATTAGCCCTCCCCCAATCAACATGCAAAGCGGCTTAGCCAAGGTAAGCAGGAAGGGGTGGGGTGAGGGGTGGAGGGGTTGTGAGGGGGGTGGGTTGAAGGAAGGGGGTGAAGGAGTCAAGGTAGGCAGAGGGGTGAGGGGTTGGGGATATAAGGGGCTGAGGGGCAGCAGAGTGTGGGAGAGCCCTTCCTACTTTCCTGCTTGAGGTAGCCTGCTGCTGGAAGGAAGATGGGACTTGTTGAGCAGAGGCAAGTCAAGCGTGACACCCCTAGCATCTTCAGCAGATCTTTCATCTGCAATTGACACTATCTGAAATTTATCAGCCCTCCTCCTCCAGGCGTACTGACAGCTCCTAATGACCATCAGGGCTTCTTCCCACAGGCCTGCCCCAGCCTGGGGCCACAGCACAGTACGGAAATACGCAACTCCCCAACTATACAGCCTACTCTCAATGAACAGAAATGCACGAAGAGTGCAATTTGTACAACACACACACACATACACACATTATATAAATCCCGTCTTTCATCGTGGCAACACAAAAGTTCATGCTTATGTCTTTTTCTTTAGCACACTAAGACACATAACTCATGTCTGCATATATACACACACATAGGGCACTTCAGAGGCCCCATATGAGTGGTGTAAATGCACGCACACACACAAACACATCTCTCTCACACACAGGGCACTTTAGAGGCCCCCAGATCAGTGGTGCATCTCAGACAATGAAGGAGACTGGAAACAAGAACATGGAGAGCATATGGAGCCACATATGTTTCCTATGACGCTACGAATGCCTCTATTACTCTCCTTTAGCTGACAGTTACATTTTGCTGTCCACTCCCGCTCGGCTTGCCTCTCTGCAAACATCAAGCAGAGCCATATACTTGCATGGCTATAACACTATATTAGACTTGACTCCAGCCCACCATGGGAATAGAGGGTCCAAAAAGAGGTCAAAGGTATTCATCTGGTCAGGAAAAAAGGAAAAAGACATATAAGGTCTTTTTAAAAATCCTGGCATGATTTTTTAATGGCTGACTGTTTACATGAGCCAGGGTAACCTGAGCTCCATGGTCTTAAGTTTTTTTTTTCTCTTTTTTTTTCCAACAGGCTTTGCTCTTCACACCAAGGCAAAGCCTTCACAAATGCCATTCCAGCTTTACAATTTGCCTTCTCTCTCTCACTGCTTATGGCACAGCAAACATAACCATTATATTGCATTCTCACTTTAAAAACCAAATAGCCTCCTCTTCCATGTGTTTCCTAACACTGAGAGGATATAAATATACAAAAATATCTAATAATAACAGAAATAACAGCATAAAGAAAAGCCACTGAGGTAAAAGCTGTGAAGACGAAAAAGAAACTCTGCCACAGCGCATTAACAGCGATCACAGAGTTGGGAAAAGTTGTGGAGTGAGAGTGTTGTGGTGGATTGATGTGGTACGGTGTGTGGTGGCTGGTTTCTCTGCTCAACAGTGCAGGCCAATAAAGCCATTACTGCGCTGGCGTCGCTACCACAGCCAGCAGGTGAAACCAGCCAGGTGAAGAGGAAGGGAGAGAAAAGTAGACGGGAGAAAAGGGGGAAGAAGAAGGAGGGGGGGGGAGGGGGGGGCAGAGATTTTAAAAGGAAAAACAAAGCTTTCTTCTTCAGCACAAAATATTTATTGTTTTTGTTTTTTTTTTTATTTTAAAAAGGAAAACTGCATTCAGCATCTTTGATGTGCGTCTTACTTCAACCTGAACTGCCAGGGCTTTGAAGCCACAAAGAACAAAGCCCGGTGAGATGAAGCGCTGGAAGTGTCATCAAGAAGACGAAGTGCCACAACACGCTTCATTCATGGTGGTTTGCTGGCCTTTTTGTTTCGCTTTACTTACTTCAAGACCTGCATTTCCAAAAGTAAATATAGCCAAAGCCAAGCTTTTAGCATACGTCATCGCAGCATGCAGGGTGTCTGACCTGGCACAAGCAGTTTCTTCACTCTACAACAACATCTACCTGCGTTACTATGCAAGCAAAGCAAGACTGCTGCACATTTATGCCGTAATTATAAATGCTGAATATTGAATATGTTCTTTTTTTTTGCACTTTCAAATAATATTGACAATAGTTGCAAATAAAATTCAAGCAGAAGTAGAAATGCATAGTCTTGAATACTCTAACTCTATGCATATTATATATATATATTTTTTTTTTTATTTTATTTTATTTTACACACTACATAAAGCATGTGTTGTGTGTTACAACGTTTTAATCAAAATCTAACTTTAAAACAACTAATCCCCACTTAAGCTGGTCAGCTGAATCCACATGGTGGCCCAGGAAAAATAAATCCACTTGCAAAGAATGTAGATGCAGACAACAATTGGACACAGATGTGAGAGGAATTAGGCACAGTTTACAAAATGCTACACTTCACTTGTGTCTCTACGTGGCCAAAAAAATGACGGCTGCCAGCAAATGCGACATTAAATCCTTCATTTTTCCTCATTCCTTAACGTATATAGTGTTACAGCACATCCATCATGAAATGAAAAGTCATTTCTTTATATTTACTTTCTAATTTATAAAAAATAAATATCTCTGTTTAAATAATCCAAAAAAATGTATCAGATAAAGACGTACTACATCTCTATGGTTTATAATGACACACACATTTTAGCACAATTTTCAAGATATTTTGCAGCAAATTATGGATGCTGGTGTAAAATTTTGTACTCATCTCTAATCAGAAGCACAATTATCAGCAGATGGGCTGTATGTTGATGTGCAATTTGTCTTTCTCATTTGGCTCAATCTGACATTGTGCTCCAGCAATTCACTCAATAGCTACATTAAATCTGTTAATACTGTGCTCTTCAACCTTCAAAATTATTTCCAGAAGGCCACTTTGCCTTTGAGGGGCCATCAAACAAGATTTAAGGTGGACATTTTATCACAACCTGCCGACCACCGTGACCACTGCAGAGCGAGAGAGACTTTACAAGACAAAGCTGAAGGAAGGTCCAGGGTCAGATCTTAACGACTTTGTCCCTTTAATGCTTGTGACTTATTGCTTTAATTCCTTCAAATCTGAGACAGTCATCTTTCATAATGAAGAAATGATTAATTATGTAGTTAAGGAAGAAAAAAAAAGAAAGGGGGGGGTAATAAGGCAAAATAGTTTTTAGATTTTACAATTAAAATGATCTATAGGCCCATTTGCAAAGCAATGATCACTTTGAATACACTTTCTGAAGAGGCTGTCTTCCATATAAGCATGTGCAGCATGGACATATTTACACACAAACACAGAAGAGGATATTAGTGATTGAGAAGCTGCAACAGCAGTCATGAAAAAGCTCATTTCCTGCTCTTTCAACCACATATTTCAGATCCAAACAGTGGCGTGTTAACAAAACAACACCCCACAGTATTTAGTAAACAACCCCTGCCCACTAATTGCCCACTACAGGCTACTTAATAGAGGGTCCCTATTACCTCCTTCCTTCTCTTGTGCTCTCTTTCCATTTTCTCCTCTAATAGCTGAGCGAGACAGGATCAATCAGTCCTCTGTGTCTTTCACCATTTTCAATCTCCAGGCCAAGGGCCTGTTTGGCTAGGCACATCCATACGGAAGGCATCAGTCCTTGGGCAAACAATGCCACCGTCACCGCGACACACTGCTGTTATACATGCATGAGGCGCTGCAGCCAGGCAAAGAGTCCCTGATCTATTCCTATGTAAAGCAAATACACAGTGTAAACATCCCCAAATCAGCCTGCTCATTATCTGATAATTGGATAAATAAGGTTATTGTGTGTGTGTGAATAGTGGCAGCAGGCGGTCACACACACACACACACACACACACACACACACACACACACACACACACACACACACACACACACACACACACA
>JAOXYM010000019.1:13437008-13458787 GCA_028567055.1 Leptatherina wallacei
ATGGATGGATGGATGGATGGATGGATGGATGGATGGATGGATGGATGGATGGATGGATGGATGGATGGATGGATGTCATGAAAGCTGTCACTCTTAATCCTCTTGTAATATTGTCATTTTGCAGCAATAAATTAAAAATAAAATGCAGATCTCACTGAGTTCTTACTTGCACATCTTCATCTTTTCTTGTTTGTGCTACCTGTGTTTTCATTCACAGATTCCACTGAGATTTCTTCATGCCCCCCTGACCAGTGTTAAAGATTTGTTGACCCCAAGTTGCACTTAATGCTGTACATATCTTTTAAGGGTCAGAGTTAAATACAGTAGTGTTGGGTGGTATACTGGTTTATATAAAAAACATGGAGTTGTCTTATACTGCAAGCACTGGTTCAAATAACCAACAATTTTCTAAATGTGATGCAGCAGGAACATTTTTTTATGGGGGGGGGGGGGGGGGGTTGTTTAGCTATGCTGCTAAACAAACATGCAGCATAGCACCTGTGTTATCTCAGATGTTGAGCAGAGAAAATGGGTAAAGTTCTGAAAACTGAAGCAGTAGCAGACATGTCTGGAGATACTTCAGTTTTAAAGGGCAAGACATGGACCAAACAATTATTTACTGCAAATGCTGTTGAGTCAAGGGGGAAACAAAAACAATTTGCTGCGCCACTTTAATGGCAAACGTGTCGGAGTACCAAAAAAAATATGTTAAACTTAAATTAGCATCTTCCCCATCGTTGGGTAAAACTGAAAAACCTGGAGGACACTCGGGCCGGTACTGCTAATGAAAAAAAAGAAAAAAAAACAAAACAAACAAACAACAAAATAAAGTCAAATAAAGGGAAATCTGTATTATTTTAAAAACACTGATCTATAATTTTGGTCATACTGCCCAAAACTGTTTTCCAGAATTACGGTTAAAGCCATGGTGGTCCACTGTAAACATTATCAGCATCACTGGGCATGTTACTTTTTGTAGTGCCTTTGCAATAAAGGACATTCTTGCATTTTACTTTGTCGCTGATTCAGAAATCTCTCTGTGACTTGATCAGCAGCAAAAACTGTATTCAACAGATTAACTGTGAAGCAGGGTCATTGACAAGTTTAAGATTGTTAGTCTAATAAGAAACTTATTGTGGTCATTGCAGCTTTAAAATCAGAATCAGAAATACTTTATTAATCCCAAAGGGAAATTGCTGCATTGCAGTGCTCCTTAAAACAATGACATAAAGTGAGAGAAAAGGAGAAAGACAATGCAAGTTAAATTAAAATAGGGTGCTCAAATCAAGTAAAAATAAGTCAAATAAAATAAAACATAATGAAAAATAAAAATATGATATGAATTAGAAATAATACAACAAAGATATTAACAGATAAATGGATATCTACAGTATTTACAATATTTACAAGAGGTCATGGCTCAGACTAATGGTTCAGTGCAGAGTTTGATGGGCACAGGCAGGAATGATTTCCTGTGGCATTCCATATTGCAATAAGTTGGAATGAGTGTTGCTGAACGTGCTCTTGAGGTTGCCCAGCATGTTGTGGAGAGGGTGGAAAGGAATGTCCATTATGGTTCTTAGACAGGACAGCATCCTCTTCTCTGGCACCACATTCAGAGAGTCCAGTAACAGATCATTTTATTGAGTTGGTGTCCGCCACCTTCAGTCTGCTGGACCAGCACACAACATGTTAAAATTAGGCAACAATTTGTATTGGGACAAGTGATATCTCTGGAAGCTAACTGAAGCAGAAAGCAATGTTTTTGCTATGTAGACCCAGAACATACTATTTAAGAGCCATTTGTGTTCATGTTATGCTTAATCTGCTAAAATATGTTGAAAATATTTGTGTCTCAGAACCCTCGATATCTTTTTTTAAAAACACAGAAGCATAGATTGTTTTCCAGCAGATATCTTTACTACTGTATTTGCTGTGAATATCTGACTTGAATATGACCGCATCTAGGTTAAACATTTCCTTAACCTGTTGCTTTAATCCCATCAGCCAACATAGATTCATAGGTGTGACTATCAGAGAAGCCTGACCCATCCATTGCATGATGACTATGCAATCTACAAAATTACAAGCTAGCTGAAACCCTGTCCTAAAGAAGCCCCAGACTCTGCCTGAATTATTAATCGGCTATTGATGAAGGCCTGATAAATGTACCCAGCTCACCATCCCAAAGACATTCTTGTTTCCCGCCCTGAGCCGCTTCTGCTGCTTTGTCTGCCAATAGCAGTCTTATCACATTATGCCACAATTCTGATGTAAAATTTGCTCATTTACAACAAATTCACTTGTTTTCAGAAATGTATCATTTTACTGATCTCAACTGTATTTCTATTTTTGCTGCCTGGGAACTTGTAAAAAAAAAAGAAGAAAAAAGTACATTACCAAGCCAGTTAATTGCGGTTTCACACAGTGAAAGTCGACAATCATCCCTTATTCTGTTGGCCAGACACCAAAGTCGTCTAATGTGCTCACACAGGGGGAATCAACATGCTAATCTGGTGGAAGCATACAAACATCAACAAAGAATTACTGCCATAATTAGCATTACTTAACTGCCTTAGGTATTGGTATAAAATCCATCAAGCTTTGAGCAACTCAGGATAAAAAATATTGGATATTTGATAAAAGGAAAACTATGTCAGTTTCTTTTCAACTGTGTATAAATCTTCATAGACAGCACTTATTTTGGGTTTGTACTATACATTTAACATGACAGTGAAGCACTTCACCAGCCACTCTGATTGACCTCTGGGCCTGGAAGTCCATATCTCCACCACCAGCACACAGCTGCAGAGCACTTAATAAATTGCACCTTTAACAAAAGGAAAAGGTGATGAATTGAATAATGTTTAGGCCTGTCATGCATTTTTTATACAGCCTCTCCCTCAAATCAACCACTGATTAATAATTAAAATTAATCTCATTATGGGAGTTTTCATTATTGGATAACTTAATTAAATGAAAGCCAAAGGACCTCTGAGGGCCCTAAGCCACTAGGGCCCTATGTCCTACTCTTCTAATGGGTTTAGGACAAGAAAGTGGACTGGTAATGCACAGGAGCCCATACATTATTTAATGGATCCCACTAAGTAAGGACAGATCAATGATAACTTGTCATCTCATCAATGTGTTGAAAGCATTTTAGAGCACAATGCAAAACAAATCCCAAAACTGGAAAAATAAAATGTTTGGGCACACATGGAAACCCTAAACACTTGAATATACAGTAACATAGTGTTACTACCATTTAAGCTACATACATAATTTGGTTTTGCTTATAAATATGCCATAGTTAGCAGAAGATGCCTGAATCTGAATGATGCCAGAAACCTGGAAGCTGAGGGACGAAGGAGAGGATGTAAGACTTGGGAGTCTGTTGCCTACATCACAATTCACATCCAATGTGCTCAGTGCAAATGGTGAATGGTACAAGGTGTACACCCGATACCAAACAATAAACGATATCAGAGTCAAATGGGAGCCATTAAAGACCTTCTTGGTGAACGAGAGGAGGGGCTGAAGAGGAAGAGGGTATAAAGGTTTGTCTTTTCTCCAGGAGCACTTAGGCACTCTAATTATTACATCGCAGTGAGGAAGCACTCATATGGCTCACACTGAGACAACTTAGGCTGCTTTTCCACCACACATGCACAGACATCTCCATGAGCTACACAAGCAGAAAAACAAATAATGACTATACAATACACATACTTTCATGTGCATCTACTGGTCTATGAAATGTCAGAGACATAAGACATGGATTATTGTTAAGGTAACAAAATACTAACATCTAAAAAGTAGTTTGGATTTGTAATTCTAAAAAAGTCACAGCGGATGAGGCAAAAACTTCTTATCAGAACTTCATTGCATAATTATTCTTAATTTCCTTTAAGGAACAATATAAATTAGCTACATGACTGAAAGGTTGACAGTTCAGCTCAAACACCATATTGAGCAAGAGATGTCATTTCAACATAATGTCTGTTCTTCTTCTGTGATATACCATTTTCTTGGCTATGCCTGGCCTAATTGTAGACTAACTAAATAGTTAACAAAAGCACTGCTCACAGCAGTGAATCAATGCATGGGTTGACACTGAACATTAATCAAACTACCTTTTATATCTCAAATAGCCTTTACTTACAAACAGATTTGACTAAGGAGGGATGTATTAATGTCAGCCAGGGGAGAAAGTCAGAATCTCTACTGTTTCTTTATTATAGAAAAGAATGATGGAAAATACCAACTGACACTGTGAAAAAAAACTATGAAATGATCTATTCAGGTTTTTCTTTTCTTAATAAAGATGGTCATATTGTACTCGAGACAAATAAATCTTTTTTTTTCATATCTTTTTTCAGTAACTTGGACTTAATATTCTATAAATGATTAAACAGCTTAGTGTCCTTTGTTATTCAAATGATTATTACAGAACTAATATTCACTTCTCTACATGAAAATTCGAAAACACGCCACATACAAAAACCTTGTTCCAGCCAAGTGAGGGTAAAAATCTAATTTCTAGAGAAAGGCCAAATAAAGTGAGGAACAAATTTACCAAAGGGACAATTTTAATGACAAATATTGGGATTTTTTTCTAAACCTGTCTTATTGCTCAGAGCTTGCGGTCACTGTCAGACTTACACAAATTAAATGAATAAAATTGTTATGCTTAAGTCATAGGGGGAAGTCTATGTTTATGCATGACTAGTCTGCATTTCAAAGAGGAAATCTTTAACATAAACATTAGCATTTTGTGAAAACAACTGAGTAATTGGTTTAGGGTATAATAAGCTGGAGTAGGCACACAATGAAAGAAAGCATTCTTCCTTTAAAATGAATAAAAATTGATTGTGTCCCAATAAAAAACGAATTGGCAGAGTGTTAACTGGATTCCACATAAACGTCTGTAGCAGTCCCTGGCCGCTTTATTGTGTGCTAATGCAATAGAGAACACTTAGCAATAAATGCTCCTCTCTGATGAGCTCACTGAGGCTTTCCAAGATGGCCTGATGAAATTGTAAAAATTAGATTTCAGCTAGCTGCTAATGACTCCTAAAACAAAGGAAAATCTCCAAATAGAATTAGCCTGCCCTCTTCTTCTCTAAATACATCATATGTAAATTACTGTCATTTGGAGAAATATGCTTGCCTGGAAGGTAAAGCCTTCATTAGAGATCTCAGTAGGTTTGGGACTCAAACAAGAACTCCTCCAGGACATTTAAAAAGTTTGAGTACTGAGAAGAAAAAGGTATTGTTCACTCACGGCAGCAAATCAGAGGCATGACTAAAAAATTAATATTCCATTATTATAGTCAAACTGAATGGATTTTATTCCAAAGCCGAGGGAATAGATATCTAAATAATATATGTAAAACTGTGCTGCTCTAATCCATATTTGTACTTAATTTAAAATCCACAAACAGCATGCTCACTTAGCTATCATCAGTAAATTGCTTCATCCATGCATGGAAACCAATACTGTATCTCAGAGAAAGTTATTCAATACAGTTAATTAAATGACTGAAAGTCTGATACATTATGGTGGTCATTTTGACCATAAAGTGGAGTTTTATGTTGGGCTCATAGCAACTTGAATTAACTTATTTTTAAGTGCTTTTCTGGTTTATAGTAGCTTCGTAATTTGCTTCTAATGCTGTGAATGTCTTGATCACAGTCAATCAAAATAAGTGACCATGCTGACATCAAACTGATACAGATTGCTAGTTTTATTAATGCCCAGTGGTGGGTTTTTTTTTCCTCAGAAGATTTGCCAAGTGGTCTCTTTTGTTTGTGCAACATATGTGCAGACTGGTGCCAAAAAAAAAAAAAAGATGATATAATTGAAATATCTGAGCATTTAGTCGACCTGCCATATTTCATCTTCTATCTGTGAAAAAAAAGAAAAAAAAATCTAACAATAGTCTGCTTTGTGGATTTGGATGGATGGTGGAGGAATGAAACAGATTTACACCAAAAATCTCTCCTGTTTGTGGTGATGTCTGGTCTGCATTTTTCCTGCTTATGAAGTTTCATGTGACGCTGGCACAGTAACCTGTGTACCATTGGTGGGTTTGTTCCTTGCTGTAGCGTTAGAATGGGCTGTAACAGGGACACCAGCCAGTCAATAAATACAGATTTTAATTCGGCAAACGTTACATAGATTTTTTTAATTCAGAAATAATGGATACAAGATGAAACAATCAAAACTTTGTAGATTATAATGGGTGCAAAGCAAATCTAGAGATATAGAAGATTAAGAATTAAATGATATAAATGATCATGCAGGTTCACTTTAACCTGTGCACTTTCAAACTAAACTAAACTTTATTAGTATTTATTAGTATTTTTAAATGCAGCCAATAGAGTGGCTCAAGTTAATAAAAGTGTCATTATTGTATAAGTTTGTATAAGGTTTATGTTCAGTTATTTATATATGTTGCTGTTCAACAGCAATTTACTTTGTCAAGCAAAGAACCCGCAACACAAGATGCACGTCTACAACCTTCACGCTGTATATGAACTGTTTTGAATGCATGAAATATGCATGATAATATGCATGAAAGCAGCGCAACTGATAAAGAAAAAACATTGCTGCCTTTAAAAGTGCTCCATGATGAACAATACGTTACTTTGCAAACCAAGTACACCAAAACGTCCACACAATTTCTACCTGCATTTTTCCTTCCAGAGAAGTTGCAACTTCCTCTATGGCAATCCACAATACCCCGTACTGTTTGTACATGGCAAGCAAACCAAGCTTGCAGTGGACAATGGGAATTCCAACTGCAGCAATCAAGCACCAATTGACCAGGATAAGTTGTGTTTGCAGGAGGTAGTCAACAGTCTACTAGAATAAACAGAGTTTAGCAGTTTTAGGACACAATCCTTGTGTGTCCCTTCAGATAGTAATTCACTTATCTGAGCATTGTTCTCAGCTTATCCCTGGTAAATCACAAGGCTTTGTCAATAGATTTGCCCAGTTTTAGTTAAAACCTTTGCCAAATTAGCACAGACCTCACAGGAGTCCAAAGTTAAAACAGTCTTTAGTGTTCCCAGAGAATTGTGTATGAACTGTAAGTCACCATGAAACTAATTTAATCATTTAAAATAATTTTAGCTTGCTTTTTACTACTTTTAAATGCTTTCTTTGCATCTGCAATGCTTTTAATGTTTTATATAAAGCACTTTGACTTGTCTTGAACAAGAAATGTGCTTTACAAATAAACTTGCCTTGCCTAAAGAAATTTAAAAGGAAATGCTTTGCACAATTACTTTACGACAAGGTAAAGACTAATGGACTGCCAACAATCTCATTGCGAGTATATGCCTTGCATGTTTGTTTGACACATGTCTGTATGCTGGTGAAGTTTGAGTGTTTTCTGAGGGTCACACATGGGCCAGCAGCCAGACTGCAGCTGTGGGGTATTTCCACTGTCCATAAGCACCTACGTATTAATGGGCTCAAAGAAACTCAAAATCAAAGCTTAGATCTATCAAACCAAATGCTAGCAGACATCCTACACCCTCCGCGCTTCGACAGTGAAAAGTGTTGTTAACAACTGAGCAATTGATATAAGGCACAGAACAGATAACCAGGCATGCAGTGCACCAAATTCAGAATGAACAATATCCATATAATACCAAAAGAAACAAACCTACTGTCATTTTGAGATTTTTTCAGATGATTTTATTAATGATATTTATGATATATACGGTGTCATATTTGATGTATCTAAATAATAATTTGGCCCCGACATTGAAGGAGTGAAGCAACGGATTACAGTAATTGAAAGTCCATACTGCGACAGAAATAACTGTTCTCACACAGGGGCTAGACCCACTGGTGCCTTTTGCTGTCTGTTGGCGAGAACTAAATATATTTTCTGCATTCTGAAAGGCATTCCACTCTAACGCATATGCCAGTAGTTAACAGTGCATGAGAATAAATAGCTTTCTCAGCCAAGCCTTAAGACATGTCAAAGATGTGCACTCTCACAAGTTATTTATTCCTTTTTGAAATATTACTATATTCAGGCAGATGAAAAACAGTGTTGTGTGTCACTCTTTTAAATTTTCTTTTCATATTTATCTATTTACATTATCAACAAGTCAGATAGACTAACATTCATTGTGAGAATAATAATCTTTTTGGCAGAGCAACAGGCCCTAATTTCTAAGGATCATAACAGCAAGCCAGAATTATGTCACTCTGACCACCTGTTCCCTGAAAAACGTCACTGGCTTTAAGTAGTTCCGGCATGCGTCCAAAATGTGAACTTCTGAACCAGAGTGCCTTCTTCCTCATTTGTGCAGAAGCAGGAGGCAGCGGTGTGTGGCAACAGGCACTCTAATTTCGTGGTGGCAGAGGAAAGGTTTACATAAGTGATGTGCTGTCCTGTGGCTGTCACTCAAACTGCGTCTGATTGGCAAACAAATAGACGAGGCTAACGCTGTTTCATGTCACCTAACAGTTAATGAGAGATTAAATAGCAGGAGCAGAAATGCTCAATTTATTCAGTAGCCCAGCAATAAGGTCACACTTGTTCAAACTTGCTCCTGTAGAAATAACTTAAAGAACATTCCTTAACTCGGTGAATGGTTAGCAATCATAAAAGGAAGCTTATTCAAGAACTGAATTTCTCTCATGCAAGACAGGCTTCATTAATTTTATACTTGTTTGAATAATAGCTGGGTTCAACACTAATCCTTTTATTGTGAGGAGAAAAAGGTTAATGTCCTGCTGCTTACACCATATGTCATCAGGGCAAAGCTGCATTGCAGGTGTAACAAACAAATTTGATATTTCTTTCAGGCTTTGTTTCAAAAATAGCTGTGCAAGCATTTGGGGACCACACACAGCTGCTTGTGGTGTGGTTCTGCTCACATCATTGGAGTTTATGCCAATTAGCTGCTCTGACTATTTGCTGGGTGTCTGTCATAAATGAAAATAGACCGAAGCCTTGCAGCACTGTGGTTGGCATGATCCTAAAAGTGTAAATATAAAAACGTAAAAGAAATGACTTTCTTTTAGATGCAACAAAAAAAAAAACTTGAGTCTGCATTTTGTTCATTAGTTTAGAAATGTTGGCCATACTGATCAACACTGTTTTACTTGAAATGATGCCAGCAACACACTCACAAAAGTTGGGAGAGGAGCATGTTTACCACTGGGTCACATCATTCCTTTTAATTACACTTTAAAATCTGTGTCCATTCGGACTAAATATAAGATTTCAGCTGCTCAGCAGTCTATTGTTGTCTGTCGTCAGATTCTCCTCCTCGTGTTGTGTCATATATCTTCAATAAGAGTCAGATCTGGACTGTAATCAATTACACGTACAGTGTCAACAAAAACCACACTGTTTTAAATCGTCCAGATTTTTTTAAACATTTTTTCACTGTCCTATTGAGATAACAACACATCTCTCGGTAATGTCGCTCCAAAATGGCAATATATGATTCTGCATCAAAGGTACCTTAACACATATGTAAGTAATCCCCGCTATGTACACTGTTGAACCCCCATGCCATTAGGGACATTGTTTTATTCACCTTTTGCTGATAACTGCGGGGATGGTCTTTCTCATCTTTGGAATGAAGAAACAGATGTCAGTTTTTTACCAAAAACAGCTGAAACACTGAACTGGACTCATCGGACTGGAAAACATGTGTCCAGGTTCTTTCTGTCCATCTGAAATGAACTTATGTCCAGAGAACTCAACAGAGTTTCTCTGAAGAGTTGATATATAGCTTCCTCTTTGAGTATTACAGTGAAGGTTACTTTTCTAGAAGCAGTGGCGGATGGTGTTAGAAATTTTTTCCAAGGTGTTTCTGAACCCATGTGGCACGAAGGTTTCTCACACAGTCCTGTTTGAGATCTTGAAGGTCACATGCATCAAACATTGGTTTCAGGCCTTGACCCTTATGCACTGAGATTTCCTCAGCCTCCTTGAATCGTTTCTTTGATATTCTTCACGGTGGAAGTTGAATGATCCAAGATCTTTGTGATTTTGCATTGAGAAACTTTTTATACTTACTGATTATTCTCTTTAAGAGTTTAGCACAAAGCCACGACCAATCCTTGCTTGCAAAGACTAAGCCTTCGACGGATGCTGCTTTTATACCCATTCCTGACACCCTCACTTGCCACCAGGTACTCTGATTACTGTTGAATATCCCATAATAGTCTCGTTTAAGCTTTTTTATCTTCTTTGCTACAGTGCTCTCTGAAGCGTGTTGCTGAAATCAAATTCTACATCTATTTACATTTTCCAAATACAATGAAGTTGATTAATAAGAAAACTAAATAAAAATTCAAACAAATGAATAATTTATTTCTTTATTAATAAACTAAGAAAATTTATTAGACTAAATCAAATCAGAAGCAACAGGAAGAATCTGTTAGTGGCATGGGACATACCCCTGATAAATGAAACAGACTTGCAGAGGACAACAGCCCAGCAGTGATCCATCATGAGGAGCAGACACACCACCGTACTGTGGTAGCCTTGATGAACTCACCCCACACAGCAAGGCCAGTGTGCTGACAGTGGGGATCAAGGTAGACAGTGTTATTCCAGGGGTCCTAGTAGCTAATCTATACAAAAGGTTGATAAGTCACAGGAAACAGAGCCACTCAAAATGCAAATGTTCATACTGTAAAGTGCAGCAAAACAATGTGTAAAGTGTGGATGAGCAAGGCAGCGACAAGCAGGCAGAAGAGGGCACTGTTTTTCATCACGGTTATACAAAGTACATCAAAATGATAAACTATCTTATGAACCTTTCACAACTCCATTAGAAAGTAATACTTATTGTGAATAATATTGTACTTAAAAAAGAAACTGTGCACTGTAATAAATATTTGTATCCTTTAATTATCAAATGTAAGTCAGATTTTAAGATAAGGACACAAATATGTTTTTTCTGCATTGTAAACAGACTAATAATAAATGTCTGTCCTGCAACAGTAAAGAGAAGTAGCCACATTCTCCGCTCCATTTGCTCCATGTGTTAAGGTGTCTATTACGTGTGAAACAAGCTATTTTTCTTCAGCCTTGCCTTTTTGACTCTGGTGACATAATGCTGGAGAGAGTTGCTGCTGCATGGGGAACTTTCTCCGCTCTTGCTTTTATACACCTATTTAAGAACAGCAGCCTTTCACACCAAGTTCAGCAGGAAGAGGCAGTAAAATGAAATGGGCAAGACCTACAGTATTTCATAATTAATAGGTAGCAGTGAGAGGAGAGCGGTTCCACGCTGACGTAAAAAGATCAACAACGTATAAAGGTGATCATTCATTCTCCTGAAAATTACAGGCAAAAAAGCTATTGCTGTATGTTATTCGTTTCTCAAAAACAAAATCAAAACATTTTTGAAATATGTCAAGCTTTTTATAATCTTTGATTGCTCTGCTTTATTTGGAAGCCCTACAGAGCTGCTACTCTGCTCGCCAATACGATCTCATTTGTTACTAAGGTGGTCCCTAGCTCATAGCAGGTCACCACGTGCAAGCAGTACTGTAAATTACTCGTAGGGTCTAATTGCCCATGTCCGCTGTGTTACTATAAACTACTAGTGCTGTGCTAACTCTATTGTCAGGTACTTAATCAAGGCCACCAGATTTATTCCCCAGCACGAACTCTGGGGACAAATGCAAGTAGGACTGAGTAATTGGATCTTTTTTTTTTTACATTTAAAATTAACCATTTATTCTTAGTGAGAACTGGGGTTTGGAAATGATAACAATAATGATATCAACCAAAACCATATGAGGCCTTGCCTTCTGTTCTGGGAGTTGCAAAAAAACACAATAAACCCAGATGTTGCTCAGACTGACCTTACCTGGGGGGGTACGGCGCTATTATGCCAATCAAACTCGGCAACATTTTAAGTAGCAGCCCTAAAGCAGACTGAAGAAACTCAAATATTCAGTTTCTTACCTCACACATACGCAGCAGTAGCGACAGGAACTGAAGACAGCTCAGACCTTCCTAGAAACACCTGAAACAGAAAAAGTCAAGAGAAATATAGAATCGCCACAAATAAAAAGTTTCAGCAAGATGCAAATATTAACAGAAAATGTTCTCCTTTTTCCACACAAAATGGATGTTTTTGATGCAAATGACCGCCCACAAAATATTTCATAAAGATCATATAAAGACGAACTGAGAATCTTTTGATATTTTGGCCGTAAACTGAGAAAGTATGAAAAGATTAGCATGATTCTGTATGTTTGAGCACTAAACTAAGTCATTTCCATCTTAATAAAATGAATTGCAATGCAGGATATCATTTAGTTGAACGTTGCATACATCACATGTGAAGGATTCCATGTGAGCAATCTCTCAAGGCATCTGCTACATTTAGAATTTAATATTTTCAATACATTTTCCACACTTGCTTCTTTCATTAAGTGACAGTGCGTAGTGCTTTGTAATAAAACTCCCTTTTGTCAGTGCGAGCTGCAGGCTGAGTAGAGTGCTTGCAGAAGGGATGTGGTCTGTGTAGGGATGTCAGGAGCATAATGGGCAGCTGAGTCATAGGTTATAAAAAGCTGTCATTAGGGATTTCTGTCCTCAGCAGCTCATCACACAGGACCTGTGAATTATTTATTACGCTGGAAACTCAAGTGGCCCGTTACTCAAGACCGCCTGGTTTCCTGCACTTTGCTTTCCTTGGGCTTGTTTAATAAAAGCATACCATCTAGTTGTTGTAATTGAAGCCTTTAAAAGGATCCAATATATAAATGTAACTACTGCAGTATTTTTTTAAAAAGTGGATCTAATAAATTACTGCATGCACCCTAATGAGAGCATTTATACAATGTACAATTACAGTGTTTGGATTATTGGGAAGTGGCTTGTATTTGTTTTGCATTCATTCCTAATGACCACCTAATTAGCACTCGGAGCGCATTAATGAGGACTATTTTTTATCTTTTTCTTCTCACAATATCCCGAAGAACGATTCCAATAGTGACATTCTGAAAAATCTTAAGAGGAAATCTTTGCACAAATGGTGACACTTCATGTCTGTGAGCCTTGGTGAGTAGATCAGAATATCACACTTATTAATCAATTAAGCACCATATTCCATCCCAGACATAGTGCAAAACTCACCCAAAAAGGAAACACCTATTCCCCCTGAATCAGTCTCACTTAACGTTTTCCTCTTGGTTTTTGATAGCAAAGTCAATGCAAATCAGCTCAGGCATTTTTCCTCACTTTGTTTTGTTCTCAGTATATGAAAATGGTTAAAAATCCCATGGGTCAGTGAAAATGATCCCCCCACTCCAGTCGCCTGCTCTAAGTCAGCCAAAACATTCCAGACTTCAAAAGACGGCTTTGCCTACCAGGGCCATTTCAGTGTCCCAACCTCCATGGCCCAGGAGGACTTGGTTATTTGGATAAATTAATTTCTGGAGTCTGCCTGAGTTGCAAAAACAACCTCCTGCCTGACAGCAAATTAGTCTCACTGAAAAAAAACTAGAAAATATATCAGGTTAAAGAAAACACCAACGTGTCCTTTAGACAAAACCGGTTTTCTGTTTAAAAACTTTCTCGGCTTTGTTGAAGATCTTTTAATCCTGGATATATCAGTCTTATCATATAAGGCATCATGGAACACATCTGTAAACCTATATGTTGGCAGGTGAGGAGTTTCAATAGGCAACATCAGCGCACAGGCAGTAAAACCCACAGGCTTTGTACAGTACACAGCTGGCAGGCTGTATGCCATAAAACAGGCTGATGTTAAAGTTTAACAACTGTCAGTGGTACTGAAAAAAGGATATAAAACTGAAATCTCTCAAAGACTCAAACATTTTGTGAAGGAGAAAAATATAAACCTGAGCACACAGACTGTGAAAATGGGGAGGAAAATGGTTACGGAGGGAAAATTATGCAAACAGATGAAGACAATCCAGAATTAATGGTCCGCAACATTTTCAGGCACTCAAAGAGCTGTCCAAGGACACCATGGGGGAGACTGCATGGCCCCAGTAATTGGAGGAGCATGTAACTTCAAAAGTGAGGAGAACAGACTGGAGAACTTTCTTCTGAAGTCAAGTTTTAAAGAAAACATGAAGCACATGTAGTGTACAGTAGGGAATATAGTACATGTGTGAATGAAAATTGTTCTGTTCATTGCTGCAGACATGACACATTGCAGTATTCCTGCTGTGCAGCCACACTATAAAACTGACTGAATTCTGAACTCCAATTTTTGGGTTACTCCTTTTCCAATTCAGGTCAATCTCTTATGCACCAAGAAAATAAACTGGGTCAAAATAAAACAAGATATTCCAATATTTTGATAAATATGTTCAATCACCAATTAAATTAAAACACCTATCAACATTTTGAACAAGCAAATGAACATGTCATTCATCTTGTTGGATTTATTTATTTATTTATTTTGCCATAAAACTGATTTCAACCACAGCATGCACAATATATAGTAGTACTACAGTAGCAGAGCAATAACAATCAAGTCAATGGCATAATGAATAAATTAACAAAAAATCAATTTTTACCAGTTTTCATAACTGATAAACAGCAAGCAAAAAAAACAACAACCTAGATATAACAAGGTTGTGTCCTTTCAAATGAAAGTATATGCTGCTTTTTCATATTTGAGATTTCATTAAAAAAAGACGGGATGATACAGACTGATAGAGCATTTTAGGTGTATTCCATTTTCCTTTTCCACAGTTGTAATTGCAACACCATATACTTGAATTTGTGCAGTTGTGGTATGGCTTCTACTCAGAGGTGACCACTCAGCGTAAACCTCATCACAACATTTACTCAGGTGTGTAAATTTGGTAGCTTAGTACACAGAGTTTTTGACAGTGAAATTTTACTGATATTTTTCTACACTTTTCTGTGAGACCAAGACAAATACTAAATCAGAGAACCACCATATTTACAGTTGATCCAGCGAGATGCTTATTCGCTGCAGCAAGACTAACACAGAGCCTGCCTCTGTATTCATGATGGCATAACTTTGACATAACCTACACTTCTGTCTTGACAATGTGCTTCAGTGATGCATCATGAAAATGACTCCAAGCTAGGAGAAAATGAAGACAAACTGTATCATAATGGAATGAGAAAAGCAGAGGGGAACACAATCTTTCCAAGGTCCTTTGGTCTGAGGGAGGAACTCAGTGCATGCTTGAGTCAGTCCAACATACACCAACTGAGGAGAAAATGTCCATTTTTAACCAGTTATCCATCACTGTCAAATGCGGTGTGCAGTAAAAAAGGAAATAATCAAAAGGAAAAAAAGGCTGCAGTCTGGGGCAGAATGAATGAGAGCAAAACCAACAACTGTTGTTAACTTAAGGCAAATTATATTTTGATAAATGTCCCTTATGCAGCTTGTAGTACCTGCACCTTATTTCTGGGAGTGAAAACATGTTTTTTTTGGGAGGGGGGTTTAAGCAATACATGTCACTGAGGGAGGCGCAGCTGTCATAAAATATAACTTATTTCAAACTGTTTTTATTCACTTTTAAGGCCTATTAATTATTGGAAAGATACTGTAATGTAATGTCCAAAATGCAAGAAAACAAACGGCCATATACTGTTTAACAGAAGGCAAGACACTTTAAATTTTAATATAATTATTCAACGTTGGGGGAAAAAAGGGGGCGGGGGTTACAATATAGAATGTGTATATTAAAATATACCAGAAAAATTAAATAAAACGACAGCTGAATAAGGATGGAGTTTTAACTCATCACTGCTCACAGATCCTTCCGCGACTACTAGAGCTAAGAATCATTGTGGTAAAGCTGCACAGTAACTGCGCTGCCTCCGCCGTTTCAAACGGCTTATTAACACTGTCAATTAACCACGCAAATCGTACAAATATGTACAAATGATGAATTGTGAAGAAAGTGGTAGTATTTCAAAAACAAAATACTACAACAATTACCGTTTGCAAAATTCCCTACCTTATACTCGAATCACCGCTGTCACCACATGCAACAAGTCCCCCTGTCCATAAACATGAATGTCACAGTCTTCTGACTCGACTGCTTTCCACTCTCGATGTAAAACGTGCGCGTGAAACACCGACAAAAAGGGCTTAAAAAAGAAAACAAAATCTACTTTGAAAACTTGACACTGCTTATCAAAAACTTCCCATGGCAGCGGAGTCGGAAGGTTACACACAATTGACAAGATATCCGCATCCGCGTGTGCGCGCTCCCCACTGGTATCAAATGTATCAAGCATGAGGAAAGCTGTAGTTTACCTACGCTGAAACGGTTCACTTTAACCGTCAACAACGGACTGTTCAGATGCGTTTGTGCGTAGAATTCTACAATATATTTTTTAAATTCACTTTATATTAGAAAGTTAACACAAAATTTGCAGTTGTTTGTTTCAATATTTGGCAACAGAAAATGCACTTAAATGCGTTTCAGGGAGACATAAATAGGCCTACCTCAGCTTTGCATTCTTTATACAGTAAAAAATGTGTACATTGCAAGTTTTCCCCTCTTTTTATGTATGATTTAGAACGCCATCTATAGGTACCTTTTGCCATCAATAAATGTTTAGCTAAGTGAGAAGGATAGCATATTTCAAGTATTTTTAACAGCAGAGTAAATGTCCAAAATATCCTTTGTCTTGGCCTCTAAATTAGTGGCTCCCAATCTGGCCTTGAAATAATAACAGAGGTTAAAAATGACACATTTGTAAAGCCTAAAATAATGTTTATTTATCAAGTTATTATCAAGCTGTTGGTAGTTTCTGTTCAAATTTAAGATTTCATTTCAGGCATCAGACCAAATTGCTTTACAGAAATATTCCATAAAAGATCTGTGTGCAACACATATGACTTTACAAAGAAATACTTAAAATAAAGGGGTCATATGATACAACATGCATTTCAGAAATTAAAGTAGAAATTTCTGGTCAAACATCTACTTGCACATTGCAGAGGAATACAGTAGAAGAAAAAATTACTAATATTGAATTATTCACTTTCTATGTGTGGCTTGAGTTTTGGTTTCTTGATCGCGAACTGAAAATTTACTTTCAGTGTAGCAACAGCTGCTTTCGTGGTCTAGTTGAATGAAAGCATCATTCATATTTGCTTGAATGGCCTTCTCATTGTGGCCTATTCTGGCCAACTGGACAATATGATTGGATGGACAGCCTTTAACACCCTTTAGAAAATCCATCACAAGACAATCCTGATGATTTGTTGCATCAATTGACAGTTCCTGTAATCTCATTTGGGTCTGAAAATGCACTCATCCGGAGGTTCCAGTCCAAGCCTTCATTTCAGCACAGGAGGCAACACACCTTCAGATAAAGACATGCAAGTGGATAGAGAGTGCCACATATCCTTGAGAGCATTTTTTAATTTCTTAGTGCTCCATCTGTTGAAATGATAAAGTGCAGCCATAATGGAGTGCAACAAGATTAAATTAATCAGGTTTGTCCATTACACCGCCACAGGCTCTTCACAGATGATTGCAATTTTCTGTCAGGCCCATTATTGTAAGATCTGTTTAGTGGGTTGATGCAATTAAAATGGACTTAATGTAAATTTAACAATACAAATAACACTTCTGTCTGTGTATGTTTAAGAGGGGGTGCGACTGGAGGGTCCTGAAGTGCAACGGTAAACACCCACTGTAACCATTTTTAACTTCAAACAAACCAGGGTGCTATTTGATTAGTGCGGACTCGGTGATCAATAACTATGTTTCATGTTTTCATGTTCTCCGTGATGTCAATGGATCCGGTTGCACAGACCACCCTTGTCTGGACATCAGCTGTGAGGAACACAACACCTTCCACAAGTGTATCATGATGCCCATAGATCATTTGAACCTGGAGAGAGGGGAGTTTAATGGAGTCGCTCTGATGAAAGCGTATAAAGTGGACGCCTCTGAATCTCATGCCTCAGTACAGTAGGTGAGGCAGACTTGAGAGAGTTTTATTAATTTTTCCCGGAGCTGATCTAATATCTCCCTGATTGGTTGCTTCCTTCAGCTGGATCAGGTCATTGCCACAGGACAAAGCCTTACAGGATATGTGCTTTACACAAGGAGATCTCCGCCCAGCGCCACAAAGCTCCCACCGCCACTTAAACATGGGAATGGCGGAACTGTCACGCTAAAAATGTCAAATGCTTTTTATTCTCAGCACCTCTATAATTTTTGATTCATGACATGCAGTAAAAATCTAACAACGCACCAATGCTTTGTCTTCACGGGGATATTCTTCTACACGTTTTTAAGAACCAGGTTTAATGCTGGTACCTCGTCAGCAGGACACATTTTTCATGGATCTATCTGGAACCTCACGTAAACCACATCTGTTTTAAGTGATTTCACTGGATTTGAGGCGGTTGAGCTCTAGGTTATTGTGGCTAAATGAAGAATTACCAGAACCAATCAGACAGTGCACTTTATTACATTATGTGCAGCACTACATTTTGAGGTCAGGTGTTTCATATTAGCTTCCTATCGCATTACAAGCTAAGTGAAATAATCTACACCTGAAGAAAAGTATTGAACATATTTTCTTGATACAGAAAAAGGGTAGAGAAATTCAGAGATTGATTCTTGTCTTTTTATGTCCCCCCCCCCTTTTTTGTTTCCCGTGCATATTGAGAAATTTATAACAGTTGGAGTGCCCGCCAGGTAACTTGAGGAGCTATGCACCAGTGTGTTTGTTGGAGGCACCATTCACACAAGGTGCATTCCAGTGGTCCTGGCAGGCCAACAACAAGTCAATCAATCATATGCTGTGCACCGGTAATTCAGGAGGTGTCACACTATCCCTTTTGTTGGCCACAGGACAGCAGAGAGAAAGACACAGAAAGAAGAGAGACAACAAAATGATTTCTCACACTCGAAACATGATGTGGATGCCTTCCAAAAATCAGATTATGAATCATTTTCTGCAGCTTGTTCAAATAATAGACTGCTTCTTGCCCAGTTTGGGGCAATAACAATTAGTTATGCATCTAAATAAAAAAAATTGGAATTTGATACGCCATTTATATGGATACAGTATAAAGGGTACAAATTGTTCAGGCTCAATAGTTGCTGTTTATGTTTAATGTTTGATCAGTAGTTTTGATTCAGAACATTTTAAATTTTTGTTTCAAAATGAAAATATTTCTTCTCTGACCTCTGCTTTCAAATTGTACCAATAAATGAGAGGCTTTTTTTTCTTCCTTTTTTTTACCAGCCCTGAGCCACTATTCCAAAAATAACAATTAATTGCCATTGGTGGGCATTTATATGTTTGAATTGCTAGTCATCCAAATAGAAAAGTATAAGTAACAACCAAATTATTTTGATTCATTGCTCTGGTTTGTGACATGGCCTCGAGGTGAAGGCTGTCCAGTTGCCAAACACAATACGGCTGCTGCTGTGGAGAATGCTGAAAAATGCACTTCAGTGTGTCCTCTATCAGCAGTTATGGTTTAGAAAAAGACCGATCAGCGTTTGAAAGAGGAGTTCTGAATAATGAATCGTCCGATCCCAAAAAAATGTTTTACACAAACATATAAGCGCTGGTATCAAATGTTAAAATCTTTAACAAAAAAAAGAGCCTACAAAGTCTCAGTCTGGTGGGATAGCGTACAGCATGGGATATTTGTAGCCGTGAGAAGTCCTCCAAAACCGCTCAGCACAGTTATTCACTCAATTCTTTTTTAAATTGTCACGAGGAAAACTGCCACTAAATGCCAGACCTTCTTTCTCCTTTTTCATTTGTTTATGGGCTCATCCTTTTCCATCTTCTAAACTTTGCCAAAGTTGGAAGTGGACTCTATTTTATCATATAGAGCTTCTTTTTTTCACCACTTGCAGGGAAATATGCTACCTTTTTAAATGATCACCTTACCAGAGTCTTTTTACCTTCTGGAAACCTCTTTTGGGTGAAATAATGTGTTTGAAGGTTAAAAATGTCATAAGGAATACCAGAGAAGGGTTACCTTATTGACTCTTCTTGGATATAATATGATTCCACTGATGTGCCATCCGCAACCAACTTCTTAAATCTCACTCCTTTCCCTTAAACCAACACCATTACGTTACAGGTTTGTCTTACATATGTGTGGTTTTAATATAATAACTGGTAGATTTCAGGAATAGTGTTCCAGCTGATGAAAACATTATACTTATCAAAAATTATAGCAGGTATGCTGGGTATTTGCTTTAAAAGCATTTATGTGCATATTGTCACTTACAGCTACTATCATGGTGTTTTTTGAAGAGGGTTGTATTTCATTAATGTGATTATATATACATATATCTTTGCCATTTAAAAAATGTAAAACAAGCCATGCCTGTGTGACGGAACTGACTTGGAAACTGATCTGATCATAACACTTGCAGCTTACAGCTTCCCCAGGCCTACATTGAGAACATCTCTATCCTACAGTGAGGAGCGTGTTAGGTTAAAATGTGCCTCAGAGCAATAGGTCAGCAATAGGTGTGGCTGAGGCCCGCAGACGGACAGTGATCATGTGGATTAAACTGCATTTAGCCACACTTGTCTCGAGGGATTTTCCTTGGCTACGTGCGAGCAGATGCTGAGCCAAAGCCCGGCTTAGTATTTTGACAGCAGAGCCAGAAAAAACAAAAGTGTTTTGCTTTTCCGTTGAAAAAAAAGCGAAGCAAGGAAGAAAAGAAAGGAAGATGTAGTGGAGAGAAACGGTAGTCCCTCAGCCACTGCCTTACTCAATCCATATGCGAGGCTTAGAGGCAGGAAATACCCACAATTCAGCGTAATCAGGGCAGAGGCCGCCTACCCCATTGGAAAAGACCTGGTGGAACTGATTGGGCACCATTAGGGCAAGCAGAGGCTGAATATGCAGCCCTCCAGAAATTTCGTATTTTCTTATGCTTAAGACATATAGCTTTGAAAGGGAACACTTTCTGTCTCGCATAAAATAATACAAAGAAATTGATTTGTGTGGGTCTTTTGATGCAGGATTTTTAGCCCCAGCTGTAATTGAAATGCTTCAGTCTGCTGTTAGTTTTACATGGCCGCTATCTGCACAGATTTGTTTTAGTTCCACGTGACACTTTTCAAGGTTGAAAATATTTGACACTGCATGAGCGCATACCCTCACTGCTGGGTCGGTTTGCTCCTGAACAGCAGAGCATTTATATTTTGTGCGTTTGCATGGTTTATTCACAAAACGCATTACTTTTTTTCTGCAGTAACAACATTTAACCACAAGAAAGGCATCAACAGAGCAAATGATAATGGGCCTTCGCAAGAATCCAGCAGTTGTTTGACAGTCTTGTGGGTTTGTTTCATGATGAGGGAGACCTTCTGTCATGTTTAACCATAATGACACTTCCTCCAAACTATAGCGTGATAGCTGTAGCCCAGTGTCAGGACCAAAAAGGGGTTTCCCAGCTTTACAAACACAAGCTGGCTGACTTGTCTCTACAGCTTGACATTTATGGAATTTGAGGAGTCTGCATGTTTACTGATAGTTGGCTTTGGTTTGTCCCTTTTGAGAAATAATTGGGAGAGGCTGGAGCGACAGCTGATGTGGTTTGGTCAAAGGAAGTGAACATCTGCCTTTGATTTTATGTGTGGCCCAATAAAGATCCATGGCAGTAGTGCAAAATCTGCCTTTCTCTGTGTCTCAGTTTCTTCTTAGATGTTTCACTCACAATTCCCCCTTCACACACACACACACACACACACACACACACACACACACACACACACACACACACACACACACACACACAC
>JAOXYM010000019.1:13465862-13481214 GCA_028567055.1 Leptatherina wallacei
ACCTGGGCACTCTTTGGTTACCATTGACCAAGGAACAGTCTGGTTCAGGTTTTGTTTTGGACTTCCATGCAGATGGTGATTTCCTTTTAAACTGGAGAGATATTTCTTAAATAACTGTATGTCTAACAGTCAACGTTTCAGGGCTTTCAGATATTGTGCAGAGATACCCTGTTGTTTGTGATGAGCCAATATGATGCTAAACTTTTTTTCTTGTTCTACTGCAGGTGAAAGCTTAAAATGGCAACAAAAAACAACCAAAATGCTCAAATTGAAAGTAATTAGGACATTTCATTTTCATTAAGTAGAATTATTTTTTTAAAATTATTTTGAGTTCTTGTTTAGCAAGTAAAAAAAACAATTGACAATTCAAAAGCAATTTCAGCACACATAATAGAGAATTCCATATCCCCCTTTTTGCAAGTGACATGTGCTTCCAAGGCTATTATTTAAAATGATGGACAAGTTCATCAAAGCCAAGCCCATATCTATCACCAGCATCAGTAAAGGCTTACACAAAATTTGACCCCTTTCTCCTATTTCCTTTAACAATACCATTTAATAGCGATATGGTCCGTCATGCCCCATAGTGCAATTACATGCCTCCCTTTCAAGAGGTTTTCTCCTAACCAAGATGAATCTCTCTGCAGGACTTACGCTCATGTGCACCTTTGAACTGAGGGAGATGCTTCAGTGCCATGACCTCAATCCATTCCTCTCAGAGAACGTAGGACTTTTATGCAGACAACACAATCCCCTGGATCAAATTCTACATTGTGACCGAGAATTTCTGGAGCCACGAGGCCGTTAAAGTGAAGATGGACTTCCAGAGAGGTAGAGTGGACCTCATAGTCTTAATAAAGTTTTACCAGGTGGGGCATGGCCAGTTGCTTGTTTTTATGGGACTGAATGAGAAGGAAGGAAGAGAGAGTTTTAAAAAAATAACTCCGAGCTGGCTTGCTCTGATTAGAAACACAGCAGAAACTTGCTGGAGTGGGTCACTTTCAATTTTTGACCTCCTGCTTTTGTTGTACTTTAAAATGGAGATAATAACAGATGTGACCTGCTGCTGGAATCACCAAGGCAGACTGGTAAGCTTAAGTTAATTTGAGCCACAAACAGGAAGTCTCCTGCAAATAAAACCAAAGTTTTCCTCTTCGCTTCCTCTATATCTTTCCATTTATTCTTTGAGAAAAATTTTTTTTGATGTGTTTTCCCTTCAATTTGTCTTGAATGTCTTTTTCTACTGTTTTTGTCAACATAACACTTTCACCTCATAAATCAAAATTTTCAGCCTCTTCATCCCAATGTTTTCCCCATTTAATGCCCCATCCTCACCTCATCAGTTTAACCTCACTGTGCGCAGTCTCCTGAGCCTCTGCATGTCTTCCATCTGGGTCCAGGCCCACTTGGTGGGAGCCCTTCACCTCCAGCGCAAGACCTGCCTGTTTGCAAGTCTCCTCAACAGCTGTCATGAAAACCAAACAGACACTCTTAATTGGCGTTCCAGACTCAAGGAAACTGGACTAAAATATTTGCATAATTTCACAGAGGATGGAGGAAATTGTTAAAACATGTGAACCAAGGCCCTGACAGTTGTAACCCAACTCCCAACCCCCCCCACCCCACCCGCCCGGGCCAAACAGCTCTTGGGTGCCACCCTGTGCCGACGGTGCCAGGAGGGAATGGAGAGAGTGGGGGGTTGAGCGTCAAGGTGAGGAAAGGGCAGCAGAGGATAGAGAAGAGAGGAGTGAAAAGGTCACTGGAGCTGATCCTATCAGTGTCTCGCCTTCTCACACTACTCAGAGCCAGAGAGCAGAGTCGTGCCTGCAGACTTGTTAGAGCAACAACACTTCTTAAAAACCCTCTAATGCTTTTATATGCACAATAAATGGAGTTTTTTTTTTCATTTGAAACTCGTACAGAAACTGCTTTTTTTTTTTAAAGACCAAATAAAGCAATAACATCCAATATTTGAAAGCAAACATTTTGATTTATCGTCTTTTTTATAGCTGAATATACTCATAGTAAATCACAATAAGTGATATTGTTATCTGAGGTTCATATGTAGATACTCTTTTTAATTTTACAAGCATGAATTTTTATATCAATTTGACTGATTGGTTACAGACTGTAAATTAGTGAGTCTCTAATTGTGGTGAGCTGTGGAGTGTCAGATAAGATCCAGACAAGCACAATGATGGAATGGAAGCTTTTTAGCTAAGGGACAGGAAGACTTGAGTTGCAGCAGTCACATATACTGATGTGTTGCTGAAAAAATGTAGAACATAGTTCATATATACAGTATTATAAATCAATCTAGACCTATACAATGTACTATGGCTCTTACCTTTTATAACAGACGATTTTTTTTGTCACATGCAGTGGCACAAATTTCTGGGCATCCCTGGGCAACTATAATTGGGAATCGCTAAGTAAAAGATTAGATGATATTTAGAAGGCATTTAATTGCAATTCAAAAAAAGAAATGAGCAAACTTATTTGTCGTTTTCATACGGCGCTATTTAAAAAAAAAAACATATGGAAAGCCAAGAGTTTTTCAGTTCTTGTTTAGAGAACCTTTTTAATTCATTAATCTATCATTTCTGCAAAAGCCTCCAAGCTCTGAGATTTTTTTGCCTGTGTTGCACATGTTGCTCTTTTGAGGTCTGTCCTCAGATTTTTCAGTAATTTTTTGGTTGGGGCACTTTGAGAACCATGACAAAACTTTCAGCTTACTCCTCTAGACGATGTCTGTTGTGGATTTTGAAGTGTGTTTATGATCAGAATTGTCCTCTGGAAGCAATCTACATTTCATCTTCTGTTTTTCTCTCTCTCTCTTTTTTTTAAGACATTGTGCTGTTTTCTTGAAGAATTTGCATACATTTAACAGACTCGTGCCTCCCTCTACCAATGTGGACATCCATGTCTTCGGTAGAAGCCATCTAAAAATCTAAATCTGTTGGACGATCCAAGTGTTTGAGTGATGCTATTTAGATTTTTTTTGGTAAAAATCATATAAGATATAATCCATTCACTTTTGCAAACCATGGATTTGAGATTCCACTTGCATTTTGTGACCGAAGGAAGCCGAAAAATAATGAAAAGAACTTCGGTGTCGCAGAGACAAAACAGAACCTAGGAAAAGAGGAGATTTATATAGGTTATAAGAGAGGAGAACAAGCCATAACTCTTGATCTTGTAACTCTTTCAGCATCAACATATGACATATCCTCATTCCAACATGTTAGCATTAAGCAGCTTTCCTCGACCCTGTCCTCCTCCGTCCCAGTTCCCACATAGTCAGACAGAGTGGTGGGCGTGCAACAGTTACAGCTGAGGTGATTAAACTAGTCTGTGGACATGTGGAAAAGACATAGAGCTTTAAATGCCCTCACTGGAGATAACATGAGCACCCAGCAGATAGATCACATGGGAGGCCCCCCTCCCTCCGTTTACAGGAGATGCCAGCTGCACTGAGACACTGTGGCGAGCTTTGTCACCTTGTAAACGTAAGAGGAGAGACAGTGAAGCGAGGGGAAGTCAGAGAGCGGGACTGCAGCGTGTCTTTTTGTTGTACACCAGAGGCAGAGGGAGGCAGAGAGAGGGGGACATGAGGTCTGAAGTTGCGGGGTGCTTAATAAAAACCCGGAGGAGGCTAGGGTGAGACGCATGAAGTAGCTCAAACAAGCATCAGGTGTCTCTGGGATTTCAAAGGAAATTTCATGCCACAAAACTGTATTTTATGATCCCCAGCTAAGAGAGATTGTGAAATTTAAGCCTATGATTGTTGACATTAGATATTATTTAGTTTTTTCTTTTTTCTTTTTTTCCAATATAGATGCAAATGAGCCATCAGAGTTTGTGTATTTCAGAATATAAAGGATATGGCTAATTAGACAATCACCAGAGCTACAAGTAATTATTGCAGAAACAACTCTGTATTACTGAGTTGTGATTAGATCTAATCAGGTGGAGATAAAGTGAGTAAACAGACCATTAAGCACTCAGTCCTTATGAATACAACATAATTATTAAATGATTAGGCTGATTACACACCCACTAGAGTTTGAGTTTGTCTTTATTATCTTGCAGATTAATCAGTGCCACAGGCTGAAGCGGAAGGCTGCTGCAGCATTCGCTGTGCAGGAAAACTAGAACACGCTCGGTGAGAAGACATATAGTTAGATAGAATATAGATAGACATTTTATTTATTTATTTATTTTTATTTCTTTACTTTTATTTCTTTTAACATTACTTATTTTATTGTATTTACATTTTTATTGTATTTATTGATATTGCTGATTTTTTATTGTGCAGCACTTTGGAGACATGCTCTGTTTTAAATGTGCTTTATAAATAAAGTGGATTGGATTGGACTGAATGAATTAGATGCAGATTCCTCAGTAAATGGACGGATGCAGTCAATCCAAACTGAATGTTGGAGATGCTGAACTGCATGCTAGTTTTTCAGAAGTCCATGTAATGTGATGTTTAACTGCAGAACAGTGGTTATCCATTATGCAGCACAAATTAATCAGTGTCACAGGCAGAGAAAGTGGGAGAAAGATGATGGATGAGAAATGCCTGCATGGCAACCGTGTGATGCCAAAAGAGGACAGGAGAAAGATGTGTGTGTGTGAGCATCTGGGATGTGGGTCTTTTTTCCTGATGGAGCGAAGAAAGAAGAGACCTTTGGAGAATCTCACTTTGTGGGTCTTTTCAAATGTCTGTGTCTCTCTATGAAGACAGAGCAAACGAACTCGTCCGTCACGCCCGGCCTTGAGAAACCTCAACGGATTTTTTGGCTTCGGGGTGGGTGGGGTCCAGGGGAGAGAGGGGAGGGAAGGCTCATTGGCTGTCCTTGAAGCTGCCTGTTTGCCTCTTTCCACACCGCCGACTACCCAAACAGCAGGATCCTCCACCTCTCCCACGGGTCAGGTCCCTCTCAACCCCCGGCGAGCTTTGATCTGACGGACAGAACAAGGGGGTCTGAGAGGGCTTTGGGAACTCAACGCTTTGTGTATGTGTGTGATGGGCTCGCAGACTGAAAGCCAGGGGGATGGTTAGGATCAGGTGGGGTCAAAGGCCGATGTCTATCTCGACTGTCCTCCTGTTTGTTGGATGCAGAGCAGTTCTCACACACTCATACAAGTGTTCACACACAAATATATTCTTACAAACATAGGTGTAGCATTCAAAACAATAACTCTGCAGGGTTAAGCATCAGTATAGGAACAATCATGTTAGTGATTTATTGGTGCATATAATGGAGCATCTGAGATAAAGCTATAAAATGACACCTTTCAAGTAAGTGTGGAGATCAAAAAAGAGGTTAAAAAAAGTTCACTTTAGGGCTTTTTTTTGTCAGAAATATCCCTACAAATACTCAGTCAGCTCTTTTTTATGTGCAGGCCAAATAACAAACTCATACAAATAGATTTACTAAATGAATATAAGGGGATACTGCAGGTGAATGGGGTAACATTTTTAGATCTCCTATCATAATAAAAATGACTTAATTCATTTCTTCCATTAAGGCAGCTTTTTATGATAAAATATATATTTGCATGCATTTCTATGATCATTGGAACAGGTCAAGTTTGAAATTTCTCTTACTTTTCTCTTTAAATTCAGTTTTTGTCTTGAGAAACTCAACAGTTCATGAATCTGTTTTAATTGTAAAGGTGAGAAAAAAAATCTTTTAAGTTTTCTAAATCAGAGCATGAACATAGTATGAACACACACCTTTTGTAAATGTTTTCTTGATGTAAATTAGACAAGAATAAACCAGGAAATCTTGAGGTGTAAGTTTTTATAAAATGTCGTATTTGTTGCTCAGAGTGAATTAAACTCATTTTATCTTGCTACTCTAATTTGCAGATATAGTTTTTTTTCCCAATTTAGTTAAAGACAGTATTTTCCTTTGCATTTCAAGTTTTCAGAAATGTTGAAATTAGGACTGACTATGTTGGGTTCCTGCTCATAAAAGAAGCTCCAACGTGCTTGCTTTACCTGCTTGGAAAATATCAGGTAAATTGCCTTCATTTTATCTCTTTAGGATGACCAGACAGTACACCTGTGCGAGGGGCTTGCGTATCTGTGCAGTAGGTGGGTATATGCGTGGAGATCGGCACATGTGACCCTGATCTCCACACCTTTTCCCTGCGGGCAGCCTCTCTGACCACCGCCACAGCCATCAGTCCTCCGCTCACTTCTTCCCAGGACAGCCCCCTTTTGAAGGCTGAGTAATTAACGTGCCATCTGATACGCCATCCGGCCATAGAGGCTCTCTGAAGGGAGGGGGGGTACGCACATTCACATAGACACATGTACATCAGAAACACAAACACATTTCTAGGCACACACAGGTAATCCATCACACAGTGTTAACTGGCCAAGTGTCGCTGTCAGCTGTGTCTTGTGTATGATGGTGACCCTGAGGTTAGCCCAATGAGACCATCATGCGCTGTAATGATAATCCCCGCTCTACTAATTTGAATGTGGATCCATCATAAAACTAATCCTAAAATATGATGTCTGAGTGAAGCTTTCTAACATTTTATACCAATCATTTGTGTTTGAATGTTATCAATAGAATCAGGCTAAGTTATATGTTTTCTTTCTTTCTTTCATTATTTAAAATAGAGTAGCTGGGATAACCTCAATCTGTTAAATCCACTCAGCAAAGAGTCTTCAAAACATAAAAAAACATAAAATAAAAAAAATGTTCAGTTTGACCCAGCTAGTATGGATGAAGGTCCAAATATATGTTTGACTCAACAATTACATTTGAATATTCAAGTTAGGTGTTGGTGTTTGACATTGCAAGAAGGGAAATGGCAGGATGAAAAGAAATTTGTTCTAAATACGTACAAGAGTTCCCAGTTCAATACAAAAAATTCTGCCTTTTCTTTAGTTGCACCTGTGCAAACTAAGCCGTCTTCAAAAGCAATAAACAAGAAAAGATCTCAATAATTTTTTTCCTTCCACTGAGGATTTTTTTTTTTTTTTTTTTTTTTTAGGGCATCACGTTCTACATGATAACCATGAAATCCCTTTGATTTCGGTTGTGGTCATGAAAAGTTCAAGCCTCTTAGAAAAATGGTTGGATTTGGGATTTAGTTGCCGGGTTGTGGCAGCCAAAGACCCTTGACAGAACATTTTCTCCACAAGGTTAAAGGTGATGCCGGCATGTCAAAATAAGACAGATGACGGGAAAAGCTATCCTTCTTCACATTTATTTGGACTTCTGATAAATTCAATGCAGCTACACGGGTTCATTAAAGGGAGAGATATCTGCGTGATTATATAAATCATTTCAAGATTTAGATGATCGAGGCAAATGTTCAGAGAGATAAAACAAAAAAAAGTTGCATGTCCACTTTTTTGTGTGTTTTTCTGCTGTTGTTTTGTCTTATGTCTAAAAGTTACCTTTTGATGTGCGCTTTGTTGCCACTGGCAACTTGCCCGTCGAGAAAAAGAAGAAGACACAAGAGAACAAGAGGAAGAATGTGAAAAAATTCTAATCCGCAGTCGCAGGTGTGTTACATTTTTGTTGCCCCAGCAGGAGCTCACAACAGAGTTGATGACAAAGGGTCGGGCCCCATGTAGCCTATTGTGGCCTGGAGAACAATATGAAGGCTGTGAATGGCTAATCCCTCTGGACCGCTGACAGGTTGGGCCTTTAAGCAACCTGGGGACTCATTTCTCCACTGGGCTGGGTCGCTGTCTGACAGCGATGGGAAAACCCAGGCTACTTACCGAGCCTTCGCCCAGAGCAGATACTGGGAGTCATTGTAAAGGAAAATATTATCTCCATTGTCAGGTTGTGACTGTCTTTGTAATATCAGAAGATGAACTCAGGGAGAATTTGCCACCGCAGGGCAGGTGAAATAGGAATGGAACCAGCTCAGTGTGTGTGAAAGCTTTTCAGCCAGGTTAAGAGCTTTTTAGTCTGAAATCTTGTCTCAAAACAGATTCTTCTGACCTCATTAGGATTACACACAGAAGTCAGTGACACAGAAGGATCAACATCCATTTATCTTCCAAAAAATGTGTGCCCTTTCTTTTTATGAACTGAAAAAGCGCACCTTTAATTTCTAGGGGGAAAAAAGAAAGAGACAATGAGAGAAATATGGAGTCAGTGAGTATGCAAAACATCTCCCTGCAAAAGAACCTGGTGGTATAAATTTCTGTGTGTGTGTGTGTGTGAGAGAGAGAGAGAGAGAGAGAGAGAGAGAGAGAGAGAAAGGTGAGCAGAAGATAATGAGCCGGCAGCCACCGCCCAGTCCTTGTAAACAAGGCCTGGATTGCTCCACATGCCCTGAGAGCAAACACAAATATCTCTTTCTTCTTGGGTCTTATTGGCAGCAAAAGCTGGAACCAGAACACCACCCCAGCATCTCAGGAGCCATCCCAGTCAGCAAGCAGTAGTGCAAAGCTGATATTCATCCCCTAATCGTCGTCCAGTCAGGCAGATGGTAGAGCAGAGAAAGAACCTGGAGGTTTGTATGGATGGAGTTTTTTTTATTGTCAAGCCTTCTCCCCCTAATGCCCTCCTCACCCTTCCTCATTTAGGCGTCTTCCCTTCATTCTTTTTATACTCTTTTTTTTCTTCTTCTTCTTCTCTATTTGGCTCAACCTTTCCTTTCAGTGTCTAGCTCATCCTGCCACAAAGAGCCTCAATCGTCTCCTGAGAGGAGGCTACCAGTCCTGTGCTGTAACCCAATCATCTATCCAACAGAAGAGCGTGTCATCTCCGCTGAGTAACAGGAAGTCCTCCCTCTCTCTCTTACTCACAAACACACACACACACCAGGGCACAAAAATCACAATATACTTTGCAAATATATCTGAAATCTTAATTGTAATCAGCACAACAGCTTTATATATGTGGTTGATTTTGATGTGTGATGACTGTGCTTGAAAAAAATATGGAAAATGTGATGTTTTATATTTTCATTAGAGAAAAAATAAACTGAAAGATGGTGTCAAATTGGGAGGTAAATAAATCAAATACCTCCAAGCTCATTTATGCATGTTTTAGAACAAACAAACAAAAATATAACACAAAAGTCATCATGCCCAAGTATAATAGATATATGGGTGTATTAATGTAATAATGAGGTTCATGAGCACACTGGAAATATTTGCTTTTTTAAGTTCTGAGTAATTATCCCTAATGGTTACTGCATCCGCACAGTAAAATAGTCCCATTCCAGATGCATTTACTCCAGATTGCAACTACAAATACATTTGTGTCTTTTAAAATGCAAGTTCAAAGTGATCTCTAGAAAGGTAAAAACCTCTCTTAGTTGCTTGCTTTAGTTCAGGTCCAACTCTGGATCTGCTGCATGTGTCCTTCAACCTTTTGTTCCTGAACTCATGGACAAATTTATGGAGATGTTTAGTGTTTGCAAACTTGCTTTTCACAGAGTGAAATTGATCATCAAAAAGCAAAATCTGGATTAAATCAAATAAAAATAACATTCATGTTCTACAGTTTTGCAGCAATAATCATGATAAGAGGAAATGCAGCCAAATTGTTGTCCAAATGTTTTGTTTCCAGACAACAATTTTTGATTAAAAAGAAAAAAAAATCTTATACCTGGAAAGAATGTGTTTTCCAAACAAAGCCTGGACAAGGAACAGGAACTAATCTCCCATTAGGGAATTGTATACATTAGGCAAACGTGACTGAAATAGTTTGGGATTTACATATCCCTTTTCTCGTTAGTGCTATTGAGTGACTGGATATTAAATAACAAACATGCTGAAAATGGGTTTGGAAAGCTCAAAGCGTCCAGGATTCCTGTAGGGTGTAAGGCCTAAAGTTAGTGTTTTTGGGGCAGCTACAAAGGCAGCCTCGCTGAACCCCACAATGTTGGCTTTGGACCTATAGTTCCTTCCTGTTCATGGAAATTTGCCTGCAAATGAAAAAATATTTCAGTTGTGTAAAAACAGTCGGACTGTGCTGAGCTTTGATGGCTGACGATGCAAGTTCAGATTAGAAAAATGTGTTCAGCCTGAATTAATTTCAAAGTTTGGCTTTTAAAAGCGATGAAAAAATATAATCGACAAAAAAATATATACAGACAGAATATCTGTTCTGATAGTGCACAAAAAGTTGAATAAGCATATTGCAGCAATATCCTCATTTAAGTTCATTTTTTTGGTGTTGGTCACATGGAAATTAAACATATTTTCTAAGTCTAAGTCTAAGACATAAGTCCTAATTTGTTGTTAAAGTTTTCCATTACTCTATATTTTGTACAAATCACTTAAACCCAGAAATCACATTGATGATCATAGTGATGAAATACTGACCTCTGCAGGACATAAACATTTCTACAGTAATACAACTCCTCCACAAACCTTTGATTTAAAAGATAACTGCTAAAGAAGGAAACATCAATACATTGATTAGGACAAACAAAAAAAATGTACTACTTTTTTTTATGGACGGTGAGCGTTTGTTATTTTATAGGGACATCCCAATTTCCAGCAGCTCAGTATCATAGCAGGCATAAACATGACACATGATGAAAACATAGTATGAATTAAATTAGAAAATGCATAAAACTGTATACATATAAGGGCACTATATGATAAATCCATAGTTCAACTAACAAATAGGTCCTTACTGTGAGCAGTTTTTTTTTCTTAGACACATCGCAGCTATGCTCTATTTGAAAGTGTTAATGCTCATTTAACATTTGAAAATTGGATAAAGTGAAATATTATTTTCCTAACCAAATCAAAATATATGTCTGAATTATAGAATAAATCTATATGTTTTTCTTCCTACTGGTTCGAAAGACAACATTCCATAAAAGAAAAAAAGAAAAAGAAAAAAACTCCAGGTCTCAAAAACAGTTGTTTTTTCCTGTTTTTCTTGTATTGTTTCACCCTCATTTTCCCAACATGACATTTTAAAATGTCCTCTAATGTGTGAATATTCATCATTTTATACAATTTCAATTTATTAATAGCTTTCCTTCCTTTGGGAATTAGTGTTTGCATCAGCTTCTTCAGACAAGGCAGAACAAGACTCATATCTCCAGTGAGGAACTGTTAAGTTTTCATTAACAGCGATACGGGTTCAGTTCTGCATGCATCAAATCGGAGATTTAAATCAACAATCAACGATAAAAGAGATTTTGAAGAGAAATACAGAATTTTTAATATTTCTGACATTTAAGTGTCCATAATACATTTGCTAATGTTATTGTTCTGCTTTCTTCAGTGTGTAGCATGCTCTGGTTTGGATAGTGTTCACTTCCTCGCCACTAGATGACACCCATGTAACACATTGCATGAGCCTGAAGCTTTCTACAGTGGCACAATTGCACTGCAGTGAAAGTGTTTTTGTGCCCTCCAAAAAGACAGTCCTCCTGCTGTCCTTGTTTTAAATGTGAAAAATAAAAACATCATCCTCTGAAAACTGATAGCAAGCCAACTGAAAGCTTGAGTTCAGCCAGTCCCCAGCATCATCATTTTGTTGACATGCCATGCTTTGATTAATGGCACCTCATTTTCCGTGCAGTCAAGTTGCACATCGGACATTTACAAGTTGCTTTCCCTCGGTGCCACATCTAAGTGGATGATAGGAGAACAGGCACAGGCTGAGTGTGAGAAGGCGGCTCATTAGCTGTTCGGGTCCAGCAGAATGGCCAGTTTTTCCCAGGAGAGCAGTTTAGGCTTCTAGGAAACTCACCAATTCAGCAACAGCTGCAACTCTGCATTAACTTGATGAAAAGGCATCCTCTCTTCTCTTCGTCTCTTTCTTCATTTAAACCGTTTTGTTGGCTGGTCCCAGCAGACTGCCTCGGCTTGGATCTCAATCCATCTGTACTCACATCATTGTGGGGTTTAACTGGATAAAAGGGCTTCTGGATCTAGAGATCACTGTTATCCATTCTGTCGACTAAGTGTGCATGCTTGTGAGTCCGTGTTTGTGCAACTGGGATTTGCAAGTTTGGTTGTGCATATGTGTGTATGGGGTGTTCAAGCTTTGACCTTCAGCTTTTCCCTGAACTTCTTACCAATGCTATGTGATGCTTATTGTCCCTTTCAGAGTAGGTTTTGACAGGATTTTCTTTTTCTTTTTTTTTTAAAGCCTTCAACCATGGCAACATGCAGCTCAAGAAATCATGCTGGCAGACATGAGCTGCCATGTGGTGCACCTCCAAGCAGATCCAACTGATTGGAACAATGGTTTAGTTCATTCATGAGGTATCACTATTTTGTACCTTTCATGACAACATGGGGGGGGGAGTTAATGGTGCTTTGTTTCAATTGTTTCCCTGAACAAGCTCCACGAAGGTGGAAACATCTGAGAAAAGCTGTCCACAAACATTTGCATGCTCATTTCATGATATAGACTAGAAATTAAAATGGTTTTAAATGTTACAAATGACACATACATACTTGTGCAGCCATCTGCATTTGCAGGTGCAACTTTTTTGTTTGATGCTGATATTCTATCTCAATCAGCACTCAAGGAGCTTCTTTCCCTGCATTTAGTCACAGTCACATATGTGTTTTAGTTTCAGGAGCTGAAGTTAATATACTCTATTTTTCTGCTTAATTGCATGCAGTTAACTGCAATTTTTAGTATGATTGGACACAGAGAAAGAAGACAGATACTATTCATCCAATTTTGTCTTAAATGCAAATATTAAAAAACACAAACATCATAAATAGATCTTCAGCCAGGGGAATTCTTATACTGAGCACTGTATTATCATCAAACCAAAGTAACAAAACAATACTTTGAGATATTGTTGTTTTTTTCTGTAATCAATGCTAAGACAAGGATGAAAACAGACTTCCACAGCAAGAAATGGTCCAAAAACAGCATAATGTTCAATAATAATCTGTGTTTCTGCACAGATTGATAAATGACAACAAAAAACCCAAATCCAGCCTTTTAAAATCACATAAAGACAAAGAAATAGCACTCGGTGAATATGTGATACATGCAATGTTACAGTTTTCTCTGAGGAGTCACTTTTAAAGTGGTTTTCAGGTTCTACAAAAAGAGCTGCTTCATGAGGAGAAATGGCCTACGCTGTTGCTCCACAAAGTCTTCCAGTGGATGAGATATCTTCTTCTGATCTTCCTGACATCATAAATGGCCATGTCTGGAGGAGATATACAGATCAGATTTATTAGATCAGAACCACATCCAAATCAAATTTGAGAAAGTGTTAAAGACAAACATGACATCTTACAGTTACAGTGGCTTTACATTTCTTGTTACAGCTTTTAAAAGTATGAATAGTTCTCATTAGAAGAAACTTTTAGAGTTCCTCCTGGGGGATGTCTTACCAGATTGACCGGGTGCGCAAAGCTGTCCTCAAACCGGTCATCCTGCAGAAGCTGTCTGAGGTGTGAAATGTAGCTAGAGGCAAGACGGAGCGTGTCCAATTTGGACAGCTTGGTGTCTGCAGGGACCCAGGGCAAACTAGTTTTTAGTCTGGAGAAAGCTTTGCTCAGCACTCTCATCCTCGCCCTCTCCCGGGCGTTGGCGGCGTTTCTCTGCGTCTGCCGCGCCTCCTTCTGGTGCACCTTGGAGATTCTACCGCGCTCCTGCTTGATCATCATCTCCTCGCCGTCATCTCCCAGCTCCTCATCCGAATACCGGTTTGGATTGTAGCGGGTAATTTTCCTCTCGGAGCTCTTCAAATGGATGGCGGTCCTTCTGTGACATGTCTCATATTCCTCAGCGTCGCTTGCAGCAGAGCCAGTCGACATGGTTGTTCCACCTGTGCCTTGGAGGCGCACAGGAGCGACACTTTGGACACCAGTGACTAAAAATGACGAGACCCCGATTTACAAGATTGGAATAACAGGTTTACAAATCAGCAGCCTTTTAAAATTCCCATTTGGTAACCCTGCCACTTCATTCACCCAGCACTATTGCACCATTTGGCAGGCCTACAGTATCAAGTCAGCTCTCTGTTTAACTGAGATGAGCCTCCTTGTTTGGTAACTCCTCTAATTTAAGTGTCCTGGACTTGGCATCTGTACAGTTTCATCTGTGCATTTCTCCTCCCCTTCCCAAGTCACCATGACCTCAGTAGGACCACATCTCTGTCTCCTTGTATAAACTGTTAAAGACTTAAGTTGCTTTTCTCCAACTGAATAATTGGGTTAAGCCCTGTGAATTTATGACTTGTTGGTCATTTCAGAGGCTGTTTTGGGATGGATTTAGCCAAATGTCCCAAACTCCAAAATATGATGCATTACTGATCATGGTTTGCACATTGCAAAATTCAGAAATGCAAACCTAGTAAACAACAGTTTGCTGTTCCTACAGATGGGTTGCGGTAATAGAAATGTTTTGAGTACCTTATCAAAAGTGCCTAATCCTTAGCTGGTTTCACAGAGGGATTGGGTTTCTGCAGATGGAGCAGCCTTTCACACGCAGCCTGTGTTCACCAGCTCCAGCTGTTATCGGTTCCCATGACATCTGGAGTGCTGGCATGAAAAGGGTGTGGCAAATGCAAGGAGGCCCCATCTTCCTTCTCATAGTACAACAAAGATGTTTCTTTTTATTTCCAAGCTTTTTGACCATTATTGAAGTACTGTACACATAAATCAAAAGTGCAAGTGAAGCTTTGGAGGGAACTGGACCAGGCACAGATCTCAACATCCCAAGTCACTGTAAGTTCTTACAGTAGGTAATGAGTGTCAAATTTTCTTTAAAAACAACAATATCAAGAGTCTGACAAGAATTACTTAACTTCAGCTGAGATACATGGTTGATGTTAGAGGGCCATGCCATGGTTACTAGAGAGAAAAAGGGGATATTACTACACCCCATGGGAATCAAGGCTCCACTGTATTCCACCAGTTCCCAGAATGCTATGTAATATGCTGGCACAAATCTCCCCTTATTAAACAACTGAAATTTTCAGTCTTTCAAAGCTTGTTATGCTTATTTGTTACCTGTTTGCAATAAAGCTCCAGCTCATTTTTACAGTGTCAAAGTGCAAGTCAGTAATTTTTAAAGCATTCTGCGGTTTTCCACCTCTCAGATTTCCTTCTTTCACAAGCTAAGAATGCCCCTTAATCCAAGGACACATTCCTACGCTTATGCCTTTCTGTGCAGTTTTTCACAAGACCAGAGATCAGCTGGACCTTGAAGGGATCCCTGCTCCGAGCATATCCTTGAGTCTGACATGACGTTGAGATATTAAGTTGCGATGGTAAGACAGTCAAGAGCTTCAGGCAGAGTGCCAACCCATTCTCTGTCACTGCATCCGTCAGCGAGGTGAGCTGCCTGACAGACACCCTTGAAGGTGCAAGCTAAGGGATTCTGTGGATGGATTTACTTTTCATTTG
>JAOXYM010000019.1:13481314-13496855 GCA_028567055.1 Leptatherina wallacei
AGCGAGGTGAGCTGCCTGACAGACACCCTTGAAGGTGCAAGCTAAGGGATTCTGTGGATGGATTTACTTTTCATTTGATAAGCCTATTCTTTCTCTGCCTCCCCCCCCCCCCCATGCATGAAGGTATCAGGCTATATGTCACATATTTCAACCTGCTGCTTCATTCACTGTCACCAAAAAAGAGGTTGAAATAAAACATTTTGCCCATTTGTCACTCTGTACATGTAGCTCCTCAAGTAAAAGGAGAAAATATTGTCCAAAACATCAGCGTAATTGATAGTTTTATGGTTGTTGTATTTGCCCTGGGGATAATTAAATCCAGGGCCAACAGCAATAAATAACACTTTAAACTTGACTTGAAGAGAGAGCCAGCATTTGTCTATCAGCAAAGTCTTCCAGGGGTTCTGACCTCTATCAGAAGCCGGTAGTAGAGAAGGAGAAAGACAGGTGCAGACTCATGATGTCAGAGACTAGACTCTGTTTCGTTCCCAACCTCTTATGATTCCCATGAATTACACTGGAGCAGCTTGGGGCGCATTAAGCTGTTAGATGACACAAGAATCGAAGCCAGTGCACAAATCAGAGACAGTATCCATGAAGTACTGGGAAGTTTTTTATTTTAGTTCTTTTAACTATAAATGTATCGAGTCATGTCCAACAGTTCATATGCTCAGGTTACTGAAAAGATATGAGTGTTTAGTCATACAGCCAAGTCTGATATGTAATGACACTTTTGAAGAAAAACACACTTAATCTATTGGTAATCAATGTATATATAGACTATTTTCTAATCTTTCCTTACATGCACAACTACTGGTTTAATATCTTTCAACTCATAACATTTCATAACCAGTCATGATTAAGAACCAACCATAGCACAAAAACAGCTCTAATCAGTCAAAGTAGCAAGTGATCTTAAACCAACAGTGACTCACTTCAGTTTTAGTTTAACTTAATCTCATTGCTGCCTTTGACATTGTTTATAGCGACATTTTGATAGCTTAGCTTCCTAAATTATTCTCATTAAAACTTAGAAACTGAAGTTTTTTATTCTTCTGATGGTAGTTTCAAACCATCGGAGATAAATTCTTTGACCATTTCTCTATAAAAGGGTTATTTGATTTGGGTCCATGAAAGCTGCAGTCCTGCAGCTTTTCAATGTTTCCCTCCTCCAACTCACCTGACTCAAATTAAATTGGTCCAACAGGCTATGAAGTTCTGCACAATGACTCATTAACATTTCCACACTTCCACTTGGTATCATTATGAAGAATCATAATAATTTCTTCTATCCATATGCCAACAATATGCAGTTTTACATCCCTTTTTCAGCTGATAATCTCAGTTCTATCCGTCAGCCTGTTGCTCTCGCAATGGGAGAAAAATCGGAGATATTTTGATGATTTTACATATGTATGGTCCTAAGAGTCAAAGACAGAAGATTTGGGCACAGTTGTGCACTATGATCAAGATAAATGTCTCTCTATCACTTAAAGGAAAATATCAAAAGTAAGAAAATGTTTATATATCAGATTGTCAGAAATCGGGTCAATGCATTCACATCAAGCAAATTAAACTAAATTATGCCACGATTGCAGTATTATCCAAACAACCGCTTTAAAGACTATAACTTTCACTATCCAGCAGCCAATATTCTGACATGAACACAGGAGTTTTAACATATTACTCCAGTATTTAAGTTAATTCACTTGCTGACTTTTTTTATATGAAACCACTTTCAAAATCCTTTGTGTCAATAAAACATTTAATGGTTCAGCCCCTCATCATGTCTCTGATGTTTACTGTGTTCAGCCTCTCAGATCATCGGGTCAGCAAGCAAGCTATTAGACCTGACAATAAGATCTTAACTAACAATGAAAAATGATAAAAACTTATATATCAAATCATTTTAAAATACCCATCTTTCAGGTTTAAAATCATGTTTTATTTGATGACATGAAACAATGAAGACAGATTAAAAAGCCCACATTGCACGTACAGACACAGTACAGGATTACAGAGACAGTTACTCTGTTTGTTACAGACATATGGCAACAATGCATACAAAACAAAAAAAGACCACTTATCAGCACATGCCTATTGTCATTTGCTGGAAGCTGGTGATTAGCTTTTCTTCCTATTATGACCAATTTTACTCATTACTCCTAACACTATAATTCCAATAGTTCAGTGCAACAGTGCTAAGCATTCAATTCTGCATAGTTACAGTTTTCTAATGTGCTTTGGCTCAAGTCTTGAATGCAAACTACTTATTTTAGAACAGTATGCTCGAGTATCCAAATATTTAGTTTGTTCACAGTAGAAATGAATGAATCATTTGCCAAGTTGCACATCATTTCACTCATATTTTCAAATAGTTTGCTCTGTTGTTTCCAATTTGCACAATTGCTTGTACATATTTTGTAATTATGGTCTCACAACAAGAACCTTCCTGGATTCGACCTCAGATGGTGCGTTTCTAGTTTAGTTTGCATGTTCTTCCTATACATGGACAGGTTTTTTCCACGTACTAAGGACTAAAAACATGCATAATAGGTTGTAGTTGTTTGTCTTGTTTGTCTCTGTGTTGGCCCTGTGATGAACTGGCAGTGTACCTTGCCTTTTGCCTGATAGCTGCTGGGATAGGCTCCAGCTCCCCCACAACCCTGAACTGGATTAAGCGGGTATAGAAAATGGATGCATGGATGGATGGATTTGTAGCTTGACACAGCAGATAATTCATGACATAAAACCTGGCTTTTTCATTGTGATGTCACCATTGCACTATGGCTCATTATATCTATATTCATTACGTCTTTTTTAGTTTACTCCTATGGTGTTTTTTATCAGGTGTTGAAAGCCTGATTGCACAGTCACAGAAGCATGTCTCACTGCATTTCACTGCCCTCTTCTATGATCATGTGACAAATGAACAACTTGAGCAATTCCCTTAACAAAGTAACAAAACTTGCTGTCCACAGCTGATGAGATTAAAACTGCCATTTTGCCATCATTTGATGCATGATGTCTCGCCACTGTGTGCAATAACATCCCCTTTGTTAGGGAATGGTTTGCTGTGTGCAAAAGGATAACAGTGGAGTTGTGATGTATAAAAGAATTAGCCACAAGGTCAGATATCTTTTTATAATGCAATTAGTTTGCGAGGACTTCACAGCAGAGGAGATTTTTTTTTCTAGTAGAATGAAAGGAAAAACATCAACTGTAATTTGGGGGGGAATATCTGCCCAGGTTAATATGACAGGATGCATAAGAGGTGCATGAGAATTTGTGCAGTATGATAATGCAATAAAAAAAAAATCTAATTACAGTAAATGTACTGTGTTTCTGTGTATGTTTGACTAATTTCTGACCAGTGCAGCTCACATGATGACAAACCAATTTAGCGTTTTGGCTTCTTTGGTCAAATTACATTTACCTGATTTGAAGCATCATGAAATATTTTGGACGATGAAATGACTTTTGTATACAAATTAGACTTGCCATGTCATATGCTGTCACAGGAAATAGTTGTGACGACTGCCTTTACATCATTACGAACAATCAGAAACAATGCTTTTCAAAAAATGAGCCAAAGTAATGGGAAACTGTCAGAAAAGTCTGTTAACTACATTTAATTGCTTATTGTAGCATGCAGAGAGTAAATATGGAATTCAGGTAATCTATTCATGACTGTTTTATACCTTATTTATATGATTTGCATCTACACTTGTATAATATCCTGAAAATTTATTGTGCAAAATTGCGTAATTGTCGCTGTATTTGCCTTCAGCTCTTCACTTGCGTTTGGACTCGAGGGCCTTAATTAGAGGCACCCACCGAGATGTGCTGCGGCCTTTCGCTTTAGCTCGACTCAAGCTGGGCCACATGTTGCCACGGGCACTCACAGGTCCGTCATATTCGTCCGCCTCAGACGTGATCTCCATCTTCTGAATGATGAGCTTCAAGAGGCAGTGCTGCTTCTCCAGCATGCTTGACATCTCTTTCATCCTGCAGAGGGAAACATCAATTCTTGCTGTTCAGTGACAGTTTGACTTACAATCAAACTTAAACTATAGTCAGACTTTTAGAAGGTTATACACCTAAGTGAGTGAATAAACTTATACAAAGTAGTATAGTGAGTCACCACTAGGAGCTGCTCATACATCAAAAACAATCTTATCACTACTTGCTGGCATTTACTTCTGCTCATTGCAGTTAACTGAGAATCTGTGAGAAAACTTAAAATTGTATATGTTATGTTTTCTTTTCTTAGGACTGAACTTGCACACTTGAGATTTCAGGGAACAAACAATAAAATAATCCCATGTGATCATTTATAAGGTACTCTTTCAGGTTTTGCTGTAGAGTCTCAATCTCCCACATCACATCCCAATTATTCAACATGCCTGAACAGAATGTATCTCTTCTTTTTTATTTTCTTGGTTCTTGTTTAACCTCATCCAAAAAGCTTTTGCACTACGAATTAGGAATGCTGCGAAGTTTCAGACTAAAGATCCGTTTATGCTTTTAATCATTCTGGATTGATGACCATCCTACTCATTCTATGGCTTATTGAGGTCACCTGAGAATTGTTTACCTGTTTGACCAGCATGTAGATCACAATATCCAAGTTTAGGATGGTTGTGAAACTGCGTTGAAAGATGATTAAAAGGCTGCATTGTAAGCGTTTGGTTGTTGATCCCGTAGGTTTTTCCTGTTTTACAAAAACAATTTATGGGATTCCTCTCTTAAATGTGAAGAGGACAATAGCTTGTAGAGTAACCTTAATGCCAGGTGGTTTCAAATCATTCACATCTTGGATTTTGTCACCATGGATCTGTTGGCCAGGCAGGTAAACAACAAACTAGTGAAAACGATGGGCAGGCTGATCAGTGACACACGTGTATCCTCAATTCTTCTCAAAGTGAAAATATTGCAGCAACCGCTTATAAACCTTCAACTTTACACCAGTCGGCTAAAACTGAACAAGCTTTCCGAATGAGAAGTTAAACATCTTCAAGAACCAAGAAGTCCAGTTGCCCTCTATTCAAGCACTTTGGATTACCCTTCGATGCTTTACCTGGACTTTTGCTTTTTGAGTTCATTCTCGACCAATGTGCAGCTTTGTGACTTTGACTTCAGATGACTCCAGATTTCATTTTTTTCCTCTTCTCCTGGCATGAAATATGTTAGGAAGTGCTGCAAAATGACAAAGGCAAACTTCACTGACCCGAGTCAGAAAGACAAATTAGTAATTGTGCATTAGCCTACATGCTTTCACATTGTAATAGCCTAAACATACCTTGGAGCACTTGCGATTGGGATAGACGGTGATGGAGGGCTTGTCAACTCTCTTCATAAACCAGTATGGGAGCTTATCTTCCAGAGCAGTGTGGAGATCAATCTAATATTAGAAGTTCAAATATTCATTTAGATTCCCTCCAGTAGAAATGATCTTTTCAACTTTGTTAACATGTCCATAAGATGGTTGTTATGTTTTACAAGCCATATGAGGGAAATCAACCAGCCTTGGGGGATTCATGCAATTAATTCAAACATCCCATGTAGTACAAGCTAGCAGGAGCTTAGCAGCTGGGACTCAGGGATGCTAGTAGCTCAATTTGCAAGCTTAAATAGCCAAAACACAGAAATGAGAAGCTAGCTCGAAGCAGAGCAAGCTAGCTGGGATTTAGCAGCCACTGTTAGCAGACTGTTAGCCACTGCTAGTTGTGTTGGTAAAGCTAGATTAGCATATTCACACAAAATTTATGAATCTATGATTTATAGAACCAAGCCATAACAAAGTCTTGAGAGTTTTTTCTTTTTTCTTTTTTAAAGGCAACAGCTTTAAGATGTACAATTCTGAGGAACATTTGGGCTTTTCTTTTGCTATTCTTTAGTCACTTCCATTTTGGAGAGCTGCCAAACTTTCCTCATTCTTAATTCGGACATCTTTGCACTGGACCAGTGGTCTACTTGTGCACTACTCTTTGAACTAGTCAATCTAGTCCCCGTCCTTTCAAAAACCTACTGCTGTTCCATCTTTCTCCCTGAAAACTGATTGTTGTGAAAGCTACCTCCTGCTCATCTACACCACCACCCCATGTCACTGCAGATAGAGCCTCATGAAAAGTCTGCCACCTCCAAATTCAGAACCATTGTCTAGACTCTGGGGTCCTGTTTTATCTCCTATCATGTCACATTCTGTAATGACGCATCATCAGTATAACACTATCATTTTTATTTTAATCCTTTGTACATCAACTATTTTTGCTTATTCGTTTTTTTATCTCTCCTTATTGAAATATATTGAATCATACATTTATGCACCATCACTATAACAATTGGTATCAATAAAGTTGTATTTGTGTGAGACATTATAAGTCTCACACAAATTTTGATTTGCTTTGTGTTTTGCATTAATAGCCCTCCGAAATTCTGTTGTTTTAATTTTCCATGAATTTACCAAAAAGACCTGAAGAACAACACATCACTGCATGCTTCACTGCACTATTCATTTTGCTCTTTGATTCTTGTCTACTTGGTGGTTTAATATTGAGCTTTAATAGACTGTAAAATCAGAGTATGGTAACACTTACCTGCATTGCTATCCGTTTCAGGGCAGCATTCCTTTGAACTTCAGCAATATCTCCAACAGCTAAACCAATCTACAATACAGAAAAAAACATGGAACTTAAATAAGCTTGGAAAAAAGCTTTTGTTTGAGAAGTACCATTGCCAAGAAATAATGATTATTCATTGGAAATGCAAAACAATTTGTGCTTAATGTTTTCAGGAGATGCTCACCATCAGGTTCACCAGCAGGATTGGCATCAGCAGAACAAAGTGCACGAAAATGAAGTATGTCATCAGCCCAAAGGGAAGCTCATTTCTCAACAGAGCATCAAGGAAGTTGCTCTGGTAGTTAAGTTCCCCGACCATCATCACAAAGGTTTGCATAATTGAGAGTGGCACACTGCTGAATTCCCTCTAATGACATAAACAGAATACCAATATTATTGCTTAGTAAAAGGAACATTTAGGCCTATAACACAATCATGTTTTCCAAAATGCCAAAAGGTTACTTTTACTTTACCTTGTTGAGCATCAGGGCATAAAATGCCAGACTGAAAGCCAACATCAGGTACATAAACAGCATCACAATACGGACCAGTGTCTTTAAGATCTCCCCAAACATCACAACATAGATGCCAACACCCTCAAACCTGGGGAAATCAGAGGGGTTTAACCACATCAACAACACGAAAAAAAAACCATTGTGCTGGAATGCATACAAAGTATTGAAGTCAGAGTGAACCCACCTCTGGAGATAAAGGAGAAATGTAATCCAGGAGTTTAAAACTCCTATTGCCCCTGCTTGCCAGTGAAAAGAACCCTCTACATTGAGCATGAGGGGAATGACAAACAAGAGAGAAAAAATAGCTGATGTCCAGTCAGGCACATTGGAATAATCCCTGAAGTAATTCCAGCGCTTGAGAGGGAAAAGAACAGACAATGCGGTAAAAATAGAGACTGAAACAAACCAACGTAAAAACATGTGGAGTAGATAATGACACATGTTCTACAGTACAGTACCTGCTGTGACATCTGCACTAGTTCTTTCACCACTGAGTAGATGTTCATGACAAAGACCATTACCATGCAGACGGACAAGGAGACACTTTGCTGTGAAATTAAGAAAAATGTCAAGATTTATCAAATACAGGAAGGTTTAATGATATTACAGAGAGTTTTAGTAACTTTATCAATTCAAATCATCTGATTTAATGAGAATATTTTGAAATATGCCTAACACTGCTGTTATAGCTACCTCTCTGAAAGATACAGGCACCATGATGATTTCATGCTCGCCTGTGTCGGTGTTGTTCATCGACGGTCTTAGTCTCACAATCAGGTGGGTGAAGGGCAACAGCCCCAACAGATACAAAAACATGTTGAGCACATGGGCTTTGCTCCCATAAGCAACCCTGTGGACAAAGAGGAAGACATCTAAGAGTGAAATTTGAAATAAATCACTGTAAATTTGTTTTGTCAAGAGTTTACATCCTGAATACACACCACTTCATTGCAAGATACTTCTTGCAGATGGGGTGGTTGAGGAGTTCAATTCGGTTGTACTGCACCATTGCCTGCAGAAAGCACAAGAAAAGAGCAGATCTAAAAGCACTACAATATTATCAATCCACATTTGCTTAGTGTAGGCTGACAGTTCAACCATTTGGTGAAAGCTCTGTTTTTACAATGTATGAATTATTGCAATATCATTAAGAAATGAAGTAGTAGTTTCTGTGTGGATGACTGTGCAACACTGATTACACAATGTACCTTCACTTAAATGCTTTGCTTTAATGGACTCTGTAGACTTGGCCATTCATCAGATTTATGAACACTGCAAATTAAAACTTTTTCGAATCATATTCAGTTTCGGGTTTATTTGGTTTAGCTAGGTGAAACTAACACACTCTTATATGTGCTGCAATGAGTTGTTAATTTAGTTGTTGGAGGCTGCAGTTGTGCATGCTATCAAATTTTATTGCAACTTACTGATGGTTGGGTGTGTTATTTTGTTCAGTACATTCTAATCAGTGAGGTCAATAACATCCATCTGTGCATTTATGATGTGTGCAGAAGCCTTTCCTGAAAATCCTGACCGCTAACTGTCTGGACTGTTTGAATTCAACCTTTTTCTTCAAATATACCCTCCTTCATTATGGCAAAGATGGAAGGACAGAGTTGTTGTTGCAAGAGAGCAGGAATATGTCTTTTCTTTCTACTTTTAAAGTCAGCCAAGAACACGTTAAAGTCAGAATTTGACTTTAAAACAGCATCGACATCTTCACCTTTGGCATCAGCAGAGCAAAACAGTGGCTCGGGATTTGGAGGATTATGCAATTTCATTTCCCTTATTTGCACCAGAAAGGTAAAATCTCTTTGGACTGAACCACAAACATGATGAATCCATAAAAAAAAGAAGTTAAATTAAATTTAAAAAAAAAAGATCCCTTAAGATTGAACTGGCAGACCCTGGTCAGATGTGCCTTTGAAAATGAGTGGATAAGTCTACAGAGCTTAATTAGCGAGCGATGCGTGACCAACATAAAATCTGACTGCTTATAAATCACAGGGGAGTACAAGATTAGCATTTCATTGCACTTAAATTATATTTGAGGTGAAAAGTTGCTTACGTTGACTGCAGCTAGTGGTTGAATCTTCAAGGACTCATCAGTTAACTTCTTTGTTGAAACGGGAGCCTGGAGCCATCTGAAATTGTATTCAATCTACAGCCAAAAAAAAGGAGGAGGGTTATTGTTTTCCTGACAGACAATTAGAATTAGTTTAATGTTGTGATTGTGCAACTTGTAGATAAATTACATGGTACTCAGGGCTGTTGTGGTCATCATCAGATTCCCTCACACAGCGGTCCAGGAGGTGCTGTTGAAGAAAGTTGCAAATCACAGTAATATAACTTTACATCTTTGCTCAGTGCTCAATCAGAGAGCTGTGACATAACACAAAAGTGTAGATAGAGGTGAGTTATAATCACGATGTGCAGAGATTTATGATCTGATTTTTTTTTTCCCTTTGCTACTGGCAAACCTTGCATGTCTCAGGCAGAAACTCAATCATGTCTAGTATGGCGCACCGCTGGTTAGTGCCGGGAATGAATTCTTTCAATGCCTCATCACATCTGGAAGAGGAGAAACTCAAGTTAATTTTAAAGCCACTAAAGTGGGCCTTAAATAAAATATAGCTTGCTTCATCCCTATGGATAAACTCTGATGGTCGCATATAATTTCAACACTTATGACTCAAAAAGTAGGAATTAATGAAAAACAAGAAATCCATCTGACCCTTAAGCTAAAAAAAACAACAATTTTAAACTGGATGATGAGCAACAATGAAAAAAAACTTGACACTTTAGAATCTATTATCAAATCATGTTTTTATTTTTGTCATATGTATCAATGACATACCTGTCACTGTCAATCACAGCATTCACCACATCTTTCTTCGCATTTTGCACAGCTTCATGGAGGAATGAAGTATAATTCTTGTTTAAGATGATTTCTGCCCCTCTGGCCAGCAACAGCTTGACTGCAGCCACATGTCCCACTCTTGCAGCGATGTGGAGTGCAGTGTTCTGGCAAGTCAACAATATAACAGGAGACTGCATTTATTACAGCGATATATAATTCAGTGCTACTTGTAGTTGTTAGCCTGCAGATTTTTTGCATGTTATTCTTTTTCAGTCTATCCATGAAAAAGGGAAGGCCAGTTTAAAAAATGCCTCTTGGAAAAATGTAATGCATAATGAAGAAGTGGATTGTGCTAGAATTGAACTTTGAAGCAACAATAGTTTTACCCCATCTTCATCAGTTTTATCCAGTAATTTGACATTGGCTGACAGTAGGATGTCCATTGTTTGTGTGTACCCTTCGGATGCAGCGTGGTGCAGACAAGTCCATCCTTTATAATCACTGTAAAATTAATAAATAAATAATTAAACAGATAAATTAATATTTCTTAAAAGCATACAGGTTTCTGTACTGGAAAATGAACTTGAGGTAGATACAGCTACAAATATAGAAATGAATGACATCCTTTTGCATTAAGATGTGCTGTTTATGCTTGAAAACATAAATGTTCTCTGTATATGCACTAATGTGTTTAGGTTTACCTGTGGAACAAAGCTCCTTTGCGTAGCAGCACCTGAACCACCTTAGTGTGCCCCCCTTTTGAAGCTAAATGGAGAGGTGTCAGGCCCCGCTCATCACCTTCATTCAGCAGACGCGAGTCTGTGATGGTTTCCAATAGCCTATGACAGGTATTGATTCGCCCATACCTTAAACAAGGGAGGGTGAGGACAGATATTGAGTTAAAGAAATGTTTTTTAAGTCTTCTGTTTCCTAAACTGCAGTGCACATAGCACAGTTCCACCCAGTGATTTTGTGTCGTTATCACAGAAAAGTATTGCTGTGTGGTTCTTTGTTTATGTCAGAAAAACATAATGAGCAAAAAAAAAAAAAGAAACTGATCAACATCAAACTTGAACATTTCCAACTGGGACCAGCGATGCAGAAGTCTCAGAATCACAGATTCAAACAGCCATTCATGTAAATCTACATGCAATCAAAGCTTCCTAAGTCTCCGTCTGCTTTACATCAACTCAGAAACAGTTTTTCCGCATCCTTCCGCATGCAAACATTGTAGCAGTTCATTCGGTTGCAATCCGTATCTGCATCTATAGAAATACTCTCATGACAGGGTAGACTCCACTTTTTAAGGAAACTAAGATCATTTTAATGTCTGCACCAAGATGTTTCATATCATAGCCATCTGTTGGGCAGAAGCATGTGAGCAGGTTCTTCTTCTGCCCCTTTGCTCTAAGGAAATGGTTGATAATAATAACAATAATGTTGAATGCATACACTTTCACACTCTTTGTAAAATTTCTTCATTTGTGCCTAGTTAATGGAATTGTATTCCTCTAAAAATCCTTGTGAGGTCACTGAATAGAAGATATGTCACCGTAACAAATCTTCAAAAAGCTCTTGAGTGTAAATTTCTCACAGTATTTAAACAGCTGGAGAGTGTGGCAACATTTTAAAATGTTTTAGTGTTCTTTTTTCATCGGTTGACTGTAGCTTAATTTTAAAGGAACCGTAAATATCTTTGCTTTAAATAATTTTAAAGTTTTCTGGTTTAATCATTGAAAAAAGGTATTTTCCAAGAGGATGCGAGAAGAATAAAGTCTGACTTTGTGATTTTCTGAGGGATTTCTACTTTAAAGAAGGTGGAGAGCTCACCTTTGCAGTACTTCAACAATAAAAAGCTATTGGATGTATTGCTGTGGCATATTGATGATATAAAAGAACAGAATGGATATTGTGTCCAGTGTCAAATAGACATCATATGAAGTTTTTAAAGAATCTTTGAGTAAAATTCAGGTCAAACTAGCGTTTTTGTATCAATGGTATGGAAAATCCTGCCCTTAGGGACCAATCAAACTTACTGAGCAGCAAAGTGCAGCGCAGACTTCTTGTCCTTGGACTTGCATGCGAGGCCGACCTGCCCCGAGAGGCCCAGCATGTTCTTCACTGAGTCATGAATCCCCAGCCTGCAGGCGTAATGCAGCGGAGTGCAGCCCTCATTATCCTCACAGCTCAGCAATGCCTTCACATTGTTTTGCTAGAGTCAGACACAACATATGATAAACATCTTGTATTCATGCCTAAAGTAAGTGACAATCTACATGCAAATAAAGCATTATCTTTCATTCACAACCTCTTTCTCACAAAACATTGGGTAAAATCCCAATAAAAAATATACAAAACTATTTGTTTATCATTTAAGCTACAATTAATTGAAAAATATAAAAAGACTGCAAAACTGAACAATGTTGGAGTTTCTTAAGCTTAAGCTCTTAAGTTTCTCTAGCTTTGTTAGCAAAACAACGGAAAAACTGGCTCAGCGGCATGTCTGCCATCTATGTTGCCTATACGCAATCATGGAGAACTACAGTTGTGCAACAGTTTGGAGCCTCCTTTATCATTTTCTTCAAATTAATGCTACATGTTGTCAGTGGGTCACTGGCCTGGACTGTAGGAAGGCTACTTTGGTACACTGTAACATGTACAGAATGTAAATTATGCATTGTTTTGCTGAAATAAGCAGGTAATTCCATAAAAAGACATGTCCTGGATAGCAGCATGCAGGTGTGCTGCTCCAGAGCATGTATAAATTGTTTATCTCTAACCTTGCCTTGAAAAAATATGCAAGCTTTAACAAGTGCTCTGCCATCACAGACGTTAGACTGTGAACTGTGTACTGATATAGCAAAGTATTCAATCAAGATAGCCAAATACGATGTTTTTTCATACTCTTAGATACAATACAACCCATAGGGGTATAAAAGGGAAATATCCCACATATGAGCAAGCATTGCTCTCAAGTGTTTCATTTAACAGTCCACATATTTTATATGATTTGTTCTTTTTGTACTATTTCAAAAGGACACATAGGATTTCATCACTTGCAGATTATTTCATATTTTATCCTAACTTTGCACACAGATACACAGAGATCCCAGAAATAGACTTTTACATCTGTTGTCTAAGTTTAAAATCAGTGAAATTTCGGATACTTTAGGGAAAGCCTTAAATATTTAAACACTGTTTGGCTTTGAGAGTGCAATGGTCTTCATTAGCTGGCCTTGAATGCGTGTGGCCTCTCATAGTAGAGCTCAAGGCAAATTGATCAAGGACAGTACACTTATTAATTTCCAATAACTTAATGACATTTTTGTCGAGGCAACACAAAGTACATTTACAAAGCTACAAATTATTTATTGAGATTACCTGCAGCACTTCTTGTGAGAGATTTTTCAGGCCTTTGGGCTGCAGAATTGCGAGGTGAAGGAAGTTACAGCCACATTTGTCTGTTGCAGTAACATCAACCCCTTAGAAGACATGAGCATTTGCATGCAGTTTGTTCACATCGGCATTTTCAGACACATTTAAAATGATATGACTATTACTAGTCGTGACACACAGCATTACAGCTCACCCTTTGACAGCAGCAGAGCTACAGTTTTCCATGCTCCACAGAAGGTGGCCAACAGCAAAGGAGTGTATCCTTTACAGTCAGTTCTGTTAAGGTCTGCACCCTGAGGAGACAATGCACTGATGTCTTTACATTACTTGGGTTATTTTTAAAAACATTGTGGTAGTTATTATATGAAATGTATGACTAACTGTCTTGTACATGAAATGTGCTATACAAGTGAATTTACCTTGCCTAATATCGTGTTATTGTTGTGCAAGGATAGACAATAAAATGGACATAGGAAAAAATGGCCACCTTAGTACACTGTAATATGTTCATTGCTTAAACCAGGGTTTCAAAATCCTGAATGTTGTTACTGGTTTGTACTCTAAGTCACTTTGAATATTTAAGCATCTGCTAATAGATTAGATGGAAATGGAAAGTTAAAATAGAAAAGAGAAGATCCAAAGATCTTGCCAAACGGAAAAAAAGGACAAACAAAAAATTAATCCAGGATGTTATCACAACTTAAATCAACTCTGCTTGAAATGTGCAAGTTTTGGGGGAAAGCATATAGATGGGACCAAATATTCACGCTTGGCAGGCACTCCTCACCCCAGCATCTTATCATTCAGAATGTTAAAAGTAAAAACATTCTAACAGTCAAGGGCACAAACAAGCTGTTACTCTATGATATTTCTCTTACAGAAATCATCAGTTATAAAAATGCTGACTCTTTATCTGGAACATGCAGGTTTAATCCTGGGCTTCTTCCACATTAATATGTGAGTGGACATTAAGTGAATTTGCACTTAATGTCCACTCCTTACTGTAAGACTCCAGCATGACCCCTTTTATGGTTTTCAGATCCTCTAAATGTGACCAGTTCAGAGCAGAGGAGCTGCCTTTTCATGAAAATTGATAAATTATATACAACAATTATAATCTAAAAAAAGGATAAGTTAGAACAAACACATGAACAGGAGCTAAAAATTTAATGTTTTTTAAGTAAGTTTGTGTGAGGTCCATTGGGGTCTTACCTGTAGTAGACTGGTCAGATGCTCTCAGTTTGGAGAACCAGGATTCAATTATGATAAGGGAGCTAAGCTAACAGCCACTCAGGAAAGAGCAAATTGTGGCATTCAAATTTGCATAAGACTTTGCATCATTTACTTTGTCAAAATCTTATAAGCTGAAAAACACTTGTTGTTCTGCATTGTTGGCATTCTCGATGCGTACGATGATGGACGTATGCATCCCTCTGCAACATGTCAGCAGTTGTGTCAGACTTGTTGGATAGCTTATTGCATGGGATTACTTTTCCCAAGATGTAAAATATGGTAAGTATGTGTGCTTTTGGTCAATTTTTACTTATTGTTACTGCATCTTGGTTGATGTTCCTCTTTGGTTTGTTTAAATGCCACATTTGAATTTTTTCTTCCTCTGAGACCCTTCTGTATGTGTGAATCCTGATTATTGAATTCAAAATCTTGTTTATGTTCACATACTGTAGGATTAGCCTCTAAGATCATGTCTCAGCTCATTTCATCTCTTTATAATGAAATATTAAACATAAGTCAACAAGAGATTATAGTAAATCTTTATTATCAGTGGAGGGACTCATAAAACCTGTTCCAAATGAATCAATAAAATCACCACCTCTCTGAATGCGTATGGAAGCAGTATAATAAGTTTACTTTAATACAAGGATGAGGGAGATGACTTTTGCAGGGGATCAGGTTTCAGCCAAATAACAGTTTGTTAATTAGCAGATCTGGCACTCAGCAGCCAGATCTTTTTCATTTTTCCCACTCAGAAGCAATAGATAAATAAATTAAGAATTTTTTTTTTTTAAAAGTATCAAAGAGCAGATGCTGTTTGCTGGTGAATGCCAAATGAGATCACCTTCTTGTCATGTCAGAGATAAACAAAGTGTGCCCCCCCCCCCTGGCCCTGCCCCTGGCTAGGAGACCCT
>JAOXYM010000019.1:13501542-13520537 GCA_028567055.1 Leptatherina wallacei
AGATAGATAGATAGATAGATAGATAGATAGATAGATAGATAGATAGATAGATAGATAGATAGATAGATAGATAGTGATAATGCACATCCATAAACTTTGAGTCCTACCAAGCTAAACAAACTGGAATACACACATATGCAGAATTAGTACACATACAATCATATCATGTATTCCGTCTCACATTTATACTGTACTCTTCCCCAGTGTAACATTAGCAGAGTATCTCCCAGACTGACAGGCTGAACACAAAGGACTGTAACACAAGCCTTTAATGAGATAACCAGGACTGGCAGGAAAATGTCAGTGATCACTCCACTCATCTCCACAGTGTAAGTGGAGGTAATTTGTATCAATTTAGCCAACCCAAGCTATTACTGTACTCACTATTCCTGCTGTAGCTCTGGCCAGTAGCCCAGGGCTAGACATAACCATCACTCCCAGATGGGTGTGATGGTGAGGTGTCCTAAAAGCACAAAAACTGAGATCTTTTTGCTAGGATAATGCTTTACACGTGTAGGCAAATGATATTTTGATTGAAAAACAGAAATAATGCAAATCTGACAAAGCCTAATGGAAGATGGATAGCAACATCTGCAGGTTCTAGATGTTAATGTTGTATCAGGATGGGTGACAGGACAAACAGTGGTGATAACCAAATGAATGTCTGGCCTTGTGAGTGACAGTTTTATTGTTTATGAAAAGTGCAGATCTATGCAGGTGAGCAAAGAGGTTCACTTGTTGTCTTTTGTGATGCGAGTACCTGTTGCTGGTCTATTTTGGCCCCAGTAGCAATGCAGAGATGAATGGTCTCGATATTCCCGCCACGTACAGCCAGATGGAGAGGGCTGCTATTCGACTTGTCTAAATAGTTGATGTGGGACGCTGTAGCATGGCCAGACTCTATTCCTGCCAGCAGTAGAGAATTAAAAAACTGTTGTGCAATATTGATACTATATTGGATTCATAAAAGACTCATAATAAAAGTTTCTTAAAAGCTTCTCCACTTTTGAATTTAACATGAGGGTTTTATTTTTGTTCATTCTTCAGGGGGAGGAAGTAATGAGTAATCGTCTCCATTCAGAGTGGGTTGCCTGTGTAAAAATCCAAACAGCTCAAGCTCAATACTGCACCATGACCTGTTTTGCTTAGCAATGAAAACATCATAATAAATATTTTGTAGTCATACTAAACTTCCTTCTACAACTCCAAATTAGCCAAGCAGACCTCCCACTGTGGATAAACATACAGACAGTCTGTGGCAACGGCTCTACGTATAAAGTACACAAGCCTTTTTTTTTTCAACATCTCCCTTGGGGTGAAGGTAAACTCTTGCTATTTATCAGCTTAATGTGCTGCCTGACCTTGTAAAATGATTTCATTATTGTCAGCACTTTCAATTTTTAATGAATGACAATCAGATTGGCTCAAACTGATTGTCTGTGAAGCGCCATGAGATGACATTGTCGTGAATTGGCGCTATACAAATAAAGATGAATTGAATTGAATTGAATTTTTGATGATAGATCATTCCTTTTGTCATACCGGCCTTCAGGATGACTTCCATTGCTTTCTTTGAGCCTGCGAAGGCAGCGGCATGCATGGCAAAATGGCCGAGCTTGTTCCGTTGGCAGAGCTTTGCTCCGTGCTTGATCTTTGGCCAATAGGAGAATGGAGAAGGAGAAAGACAAACAGAGACCAAGCTCTATCAGATGCAAAGCTGCAGTGGTCTGGCTGTCAATGAAAGGTGAGGTACTGTATGTGTCTTCTTGTACGCACCAACATGGTGAGAGCCTCGCAGTTATTGAGGGAGCAGGCCAACATCAGTGGGGTGTTTCCAAGGTCCCCTTGTAGGTTGGCGTCTGTAGTACTGTAGGACAAAAGCAGCTGTAGGGAACAGAGATAAAGAAAAAAATTGCATCATCCAATCAATGCTGTTGTCGAGTCTACCTACACAACTCAGTTTTTGGAACCAAATAATGTTGCAATGACATGACATGAGGTGTGCCATGTCTTCAGGCTTTTCAAATGTATGTGATTAAAACACGTGATGTGATATGATCTCGTGATTTTTTTTTTCATCGCAGCCACCATACTGTTGATGCATGACAAACTGCAAATCTTCCCATTAATGGACATCCCAAGAAACCAACCCAAAGGTCAGACAATGTTTACTTTGAGAAACTGCAAAAATATCCCTGATCCACAAGTCAGACTCTACAGGCCTCAGTTAGCATGTTAAATGTTATGACGGGAAACTTGAAAAAGACTGAACAAGTAGGCTGAAGCTTGTTTGCAAGGGTTTTCAGATGAAACCCTCTTTTTTCTTAGAATAACATGGTAGCATCACTTAGTTTTGCAAAGCTCCATCTAAACAAACCATAAGATATCTGAAAGAATGTCCTTTGGACAGACAAGATCACAGGAGATGTTTGACCATAATGCACGGTGCCATGTTTATTGAAAACCAAACACAACATGTAGATCCAAACAGCTCATACCAACTGTTAAACACAGAGGGGGAAGGGTGATGATTTGGGCTTGCTTTCGCAGGCAGAGAATCTCCACAGAAACTTCAGTGTACACCAAAATTTTAAAGTGTGAGGCCATCTGTCTGACATCTATCTGAAAGCTTGGATGAAATTGGGTCAACAGTACCATGAGCCAAAGCACAGAATGGCTAAAAAAGAAAAAGAATGAAGGTGTTGCAATAGTGCTTTCAGAGTCATTTATAGGTCTATGGCGAGACTGTAGGCGAGCCGTGTTTAAACGAATGGCCATAAATCTCAACAAGCTGAATCAATGTAAAGAAGAGTGGGCCGAAATTTTCCCAACAATGATGTGAGAGAGGAAACACAAGAGCAAACATGCTTTGCATACGGTACACTGCTACACCAACTGGGCATGCTCAGCTTTCTTACCGCCACAAGGCTGTTGTGTCTGAGGTTGATAGCCAGATGCAGAGGGGACAGGAGGGCCGTGTTGAGGATGTTGGGGTCAGCTCCCAGGTCCAAAAGGGCCCTGCAACTCTCTGCTTTGTTTTTCTCGACAGCCCAGTGTAGTGGCACATTACCCTGCTCATCACAGCTGTTCAGCACTGTGAAATGGCAGGTAAACACATGCAAATAAACACATACACACACACCCACACACACTCTAATGCAAATGCATCTAGATGCTGATACCTCTTATGTGCAGCAGATACCATATAATCAAATATTCCATAAGGGAACTTTAAGAGAAAGTTATAGCAATTCCTAAGGAAAAAAAAGCTGCAGTTCATCTTATGATCAATGACAGAGGTGTGCTTACCGTGTGAGTCTAAGACATTGGTGATAAATTGAATGAGGTTGACATGGTCCCCTGCGGCAGCATGATGGAGGGGACTAGCTCCACATTCATCTTTCTCACTCAGGACCTCTGGGTTCTTCCTCACCAGGTTTTCCAGGAGCGCCAGGTCACCCCTCTCCGCCAACTAGTGGTAATTATTGTATTACAAAAGAATTAGGTTTCTGATGTCTCAGATGTTTCTGTTTGTTTCTTGTTTGTATAGATTGTTGATGTACAAATTACTAAGGAGCTGTTGTCTGTCTAGGTTAGGACTGGAAAAAGATAATTAAAATTGACTGTTCTCCCCTTTCCTGGTTAAACAAATGTTAGATAAGTAAATAAGAATGGAGAAGAGAAACTTTCTAGACTTGTTCTTTTTATTGTTGATTTAATCAAACACGATTATAAGAATATCAATAATGATATCTAATGGAAAATATCAAGCCAGTTAACTTAAAGATCAGTGGTTATTACATAGTTGAATGCATGGCAGTGTAGATATTTGAAGATTAATATTGATAAAGACTACTTTTGACAAAGTTTTATTAAAAGCTGTGAAATCATGTCCTTATATTCAGTTATTATCATTTTGAAGCACATAAACCTGGCTATCAAAAGGACCATATAATGTTTTGAAACCATTGTTTACCAGTATGTAAAATACAATCCCTACATATTTGAATAAAATTTTTTGTTCACACTCAGCACAGCAGACCTTTCAAACATTTCAACACATGGTGAAGATTCAAGGAATGGTGCTGCCTCTCAGTAAGAAATCCTTTAAAACGCCTTTAAAACTCTTTTAAAAGTATGTTCAGTAGACTTTTGAAGGGTTTCTAAAATTTAGATAATTTGCTGTTTTCAGTGTAACTATCCATCTATCTTTTTTCTATACCAGCTTATTTCAATGCGGATCCAGTGCATTCAGGGGTGCTGGAGCCTATCTCATCAGCTACGCAAGATGCCAGGTGCACCCTGGACAGGTTGCCAGTTCAATGCAATCATTCATTCATTAATACATTCATTCATTTTGTATCATTCATGGCCTAAAATTTGCCTAGATTCTTTTTTTTTCTTAAATCTATGCATATTCTTTCTCTGTACCAAATATATAAATCAAGCACATAAAAATGTTCTTTCTTGCTGATCTGAGTCAAAAGAAAAGGAAGAAAACTGAACCTTTAAATTGCAACTGTTTGTTTCCTTTTTCAAGGCTAAGATTTAGACTTCCAATTAACTTATTTGTTTTGTTAGCTACTCAAGTCAGAGAAGTTTTCTAGGTTTAGTTTGATCAAAGACATCCCTTTAAATGTTTTAAAAGATTTCTAAAGCACATTTTATGGAAAGGTCTAATTTAAAGTCTGTGTAATTACATGGTTATGGATGCAGAAGTGAAGTTCGTTCCAGATTAAATAAGTAAAAGTGCATTTAGAATTGTATCTTGTGTTCTTTATGTACTAAGAACACTAGGTTTAGATTGCTTAAACTCTCCTCCTTGTGTAAACTATCAAGTAACATTTCTTTTTTGCATTTTAACAAACCAATAATCTATCAGGCTGCACGTTTAAAATAAAATTTAAATAAATACAATAGCTTCTTTATTTTCACCTCAACTGCATTTAGGTTTGCCATGGCATCTTCATCCTCTATCACATATGTATAACAGCTGGTCTGCCGAGCCACATCCCTGGTGAAGTTCATCACTCAGTTGACAATCTGAAGAGACAACAATGACATCAGTTAAGACATAACCTCATACACATATACATATATGTATCAGCAGCAGGTAATGGTAAAATGGCAAAGTAAACAATAATAACATAATCTGAATCAAACAACTCGACAACGTATAACAAGCTGAAAATTATTGCGTGACGAAGAGGGCAGATAACGCCCTGAGCCATAGGTTTCTATTGCCATGAGGGTGACATGGGAGGGAATGACTTTGTCTTTACCCAGAAGGGCATTCAGATCCGCTGAGTGGTTTGGAGGTTGAGGCCCTTCAGTTGAAGAAAGCAATTATGTTCTTCACAGCTGGGGGGCAGCTTGTTTGAGTCCGTCCCAGGTGTCCTTGGGTGATCCTGGGTGAGCGAGATCGAGAGAGACCTTGTAATTGTGTTGCACGAGGCCCTCAGCCACAGAGGCCAAACAACAAATGACATTTTTGGAGAACAAATTACTACAATGAATTTTCCCTGGAAATCCCCTTGACCTCTTGCAGCTGCAGTCTTTTGGTGTAATGCAGCTGTTTCTCAGGTAAAAACAACAACTGAGTTTGGCCCCATATGGAGGATAAGTTATTTTGTGGACATGTTTTGTTTTCCACTGCTTACCTGATTTGCAGTTCAATTCTTCACAGTCAGTGGCAGCTTTCTGCAGGCATTTAAGCAATCTAACATGGATGAGCGCCTCCGAACATTGGCTCTAACAAGGGCTTTACCACCACTGGCTCCATTAAGGTGAGCACAACAGTGAGAAAGTTTGATCATTAAGTCCAGGTTCAGTGCGTTGCGGTCACCAAAGCGATGAAATTAGTCAATATCTTTTTAGACATCTCTCCATGTTAGTAATGAATAGTTCTAACCCAGACATTTGGAGGAAAATCATAGTAAAAATTTTGCTTGAGGTGAAATATAAGTTTACAGCTCAAAGATATGTTTCTAATACAAAAGTATTTATACAAATACAGAACATTATAAGAGATCTTATTGATATACTCTTTGTAACTGTAAAGTATTATCGCCTACCTCCATTATGATCCATCAATAATTTAGCCCTTTTTATAACTACACCGTTGCACTTAAGCTCAGACCACAGTAAAAGACTAGTAATCGATGACTCAAAATTACTGCTCCTATTCAACCTTTTTCTCATTTTGGAACCTCTGTAGCTCAGACAGCACATCATATTACAGAGCTACTGAAACAACATGACTTGATTTTCCTCTTGTATCGTGAATTTGATTAATTACCTAGAGAATGTGATCACCCCATCATTTCCGAGCAGCTGCAGTAAATAAGTGTCACTGCCTTCTGTAATTGAGCCTGTCAACCGTTTGTGTGCGGAAGCCAGAATCCAGGAAATGCATTAATGGGCACTGCTTGGCGCAGTTCTCTAGCAACACAGGAACAAGTGGGAGATAAAGCTGCTTTTCACATACAAGGATTTAGCTTGTATGGTTATTATGTCGGATTTTGTTCACATCTAACAGCACATGGCAGCATTCCCCGCTTATTATCACCCACGTTGGAAATTTGTTTGCATTTGCAAACAAATCAGAAAAACAAACTGTTACCTTTTAAACATAGAGTAACATGATTATGTTTTAAAATATAGATGAATGCTTAATTAAAAATGTATCTTTGTAGCAAAAGAACTAAAATCATTGTTACTCTAACCTTTCAAGTATATTGGATAATAAAACAATTATTCTGTAACGTCAGGCATAAAAGGATGATTAAACAATGATACCGAATAGATAAATTAATGAACAAATACTCTCCTGAGTAAGCATGTTTAGTTGTATATAAAGTGATTCATAAACAGAAATGCTGATAAGCAAACTATCAACTAAATACAACTAATTTGGTTGGGAAGGTTCTTAAAATAATACATCAACTAAAACTATTTTTCACATCAACAAGTATTTGACAACATCCAAAATATCTGGTGAAATTGTTGTCATAGTTGAGAAAATACAGCCCCAAAGCTCAAACATTTAAGACATTTTTGAATAAAGCATGTACTTACTGCATATGAGTGATGTTACTATTGTGCTGAGCAATCTGGATGTTGTCCTCACTGCCACAAAAGGGCTTTAAATAGTGTGGACAACAAGCCATTTCCTTGTCTGTCGCCTACCACAGGAAAGATGCTGCCCCCTCTGACCAAATGACTCCCATGGTGTTTTCATGGAGACATAGACAAGCCCATGTTGTAATATGATAGGAGAGAGTTGATTGGCAATAACACATTTATACTACATTAAACATGATACTTTTGTTTTCTTCACAATTAGATTGAATAAAAGTGTCTGAATGATGGATACTGATGTTTTTATGTCTTCCTTTTTTCCACATGAAAATGCTGGTAAGAGGGTTTCCTTTTTTGGTTTACATGCAGACTTTTCAAGTTATTCCCTTAATGTTTGCCTTTACAAAAGCTTACGTGTGCTTTCTTCTTTTTTTTTAAACCCAGAGGGTGACTCTACCATGTACACCTGACACGCATTATGCTGTACCATTTATTTAACTATCATTTGGTAAAGAAAGCCATGAGTCCTCAGGCCTGTTCTGCTGCTTTTTCTCCTAAAGCAAATGAGTCATGACATGACAGAAGTAGATGACCTAAGAACTCATTGTAGTTGGTGAGGATTAAGGAATATTGCTCTGGGAATCTTTATCAGACAGGATTATCAGATAAGGTATATCATTAACTGAGGATTACACTAGCATTTCTACCAGCATTGTCAAGGGAATAAGTCTCAGATTGTAGATTTGTTTGTGACCACACAGATCTGTATTACAGCTGCAACACTTTTGAATTATATTAAAAGTAGTGCAAAAAAAAAATAGATGAGTCAGAGAGCCTGAAAATCCCAGAAACTAAGTGAAACATTTGGACACTGTGTGAGATGTAAATAAAAACATATGAACCAATATTTTATTTCCAATAGAACTTAGTAAACATCAAATATTGAAAACTACACATTTTACTTTTTAATGAACAATATGAGCTTGATTTTGATGGCAGAAAGACTTCTTTAAAAAGTTGGGACAGAGCCATGTTTACCACTGTTTAACATCTCCTCTTCTTTTAACAACAGTGTGTAAACATCCAGGAACTTAGACCATCTGTCTGGCCTTTGAGAGGACTGCTGTCCCATTCTTGACTAAAATAGGATTTTTGCAACCAAACACTCCTCAGTCGTCTTTACATACCTTTTGGCATTGATGGTGCCAATCCAAATTTGCAGTTCCATAAGCCCCAATGCACCATTTGCCATCAGCGATATAGGCTTTTGAACTGAGCACACATAACAAGCCAGATGATCCCTCTCGTCGTCAGTCGACAGTATGAAGTATCAGTGATTTTCAAAAACTTTTGACTTGTCTGACTGTAGAATAGTTTTCTACTTTGCCTCAGTCTATTTTAAATGAGCTGAGGATTTATATGATAGTTTTTGTGAACCAAACTCTGATTCCAGTCACAAGAAATTAATTGAAAAACTGAACCTATTGTCTGGGGTCTTATTTTATGCAGGCTAAATGTAGATATTGACCCAATAAATAATGAGTAACCTATTTCTCTAATTTAATTAATGATCTTTTAAGCATATTCTACTGCCAGACAACAGTGGACAAACATACAGGAATATTTTTATCTACATCCAGAGTCCAGATTCATCACATGTCTTTATAAAACAGAACAAATATTTTCTCATGTATTGTTCATGCTGGTTACCCAGTAATTGTGAAAAAGCCACACGTGCAGCACATGCAAAGCCAGCATGACAAGGTGTTTTAAGTATTACCTCTGCTGCTGGGCTGCATGAATTGCCAGAGTCCGGTTAATGGTTAGATAAACATTTGACGAAGCAATAAGGCTGTGTTTGTGCTGGAAATTTGAACTGGGTTGTAAATTAAATCACAAAGGAGATGACAGTGAAATTAATGAAGGCTAGATTACAATAAAGTGTGTATTTTGAGCTTATTTAGTTCAAGGACCGACTTCACTAATGTTATTGTGTGTGTAATGGCAGTGTAATGACAATTCAATTCAAATATCGTGACATACAGGAGGACAGAAAGTGTATTTAGCTGTGTAGTGACACCTTTTTGCGAATCCTGGACTGCAGCTGTCGAACAATTCTACTCCCCATGAATCAACTCCGGAAAGGCTACTATGGGACAGCACAGATGTCACTATACAAAGGGTACTACTATATAAAATGCACAGTGAAACATTACCAAAACAACCAATGTCTTGCATCTATCCCACATCCTCATCCACATTCAGTGTTTGACGCTACTAGCTATTCATAATCCACATTTTATTCCCACTCTAAATATTTGTCCTCATTTGCATATTGTATGTATCGTTCAGAGGCTGTCCTCGGGCAGCATGGACAGGAGTGTGTTGATTGCAGAAGGCAAACTTCGTACTAGGTTGCAAAGAATAAAAAGCACAGGTTAAGGTGTTGCTGTCTGAAAGTAGCTGAGAACAGCGATGTGCAGAGTGCATTAACAAAGAGCTGTGAGTCAGAAGTTCACAACAGAATGTGTTGTTGGTGTGTGAGAGGCCTGAGTAACATGTGCATTGGTGTTTGTCACTTATATATGAGGTTACCTCTTAAAAGTGGTGGGAATCCACAGTTGGACTGCTGCCAGACTGCTTTTTGACACTTTATCTGTCCGCTGTTGAAAACCTACTCAGCATGTTTGACTTTTCATATGTAGCAGCACTGAATTATTACCTTCTGCAGAGGCTACTGTCAGCTCTTTCTTTTTTATTTTCCTATCTGGCAGAGATTATCCTGTCACACAAAGCAAATAGCTCAGAGATGGGATGCAAATTTCAATATAAATGTGTTTACTTAGGGAATCTCTTTAGTCATACTGGGGATTAGATTCTTCTTAAGCATATAATTAAAGGCTCAAAGGCATGCTTTTCAGGCTTTACTGGGATATAGAAATATGAAGGGACACATATGTTTTCTTGTTAGGTGCTCGTGTCCTCCTTCGCAGATATATCTTTTCTTTACAGCAACACTCATAAAGTAAACTTTCAATTTAGGATTTCTTGAAATGGATATATATGAAATAATTTCTATGGTCATGTACTGTTAAACTGCACTGTATTAATTTGGCTGTAGACAAGACACTTCTATATTCCTTTTTGTTAGTTTATCAGCAAAGAATCTTTAATCCAGTCATGATACATTTTAATGTATGAAGGACTGATCATTGTAATTGTTAATTTGCATTAGTTTTAATCAGGTGCTTACCAGTGATGGCTTCCAGAAGAGAACAATTAAAACAATGTGCATCTTCCAAATGGAAGTTTCATGAATGGCCACCTGCAGCTGGAACCAAAAGAGAGACTAGCTTTAAGGATGCAAATTTCAACTAATCTCTTAATTTTTCCTTCCAGAAAACCAAGAGATTGGGATGAAAATTTCAAAATTACAGCAGAAACAAACATGTTTACAGACCTGTGCAGAAAAAAAAGTGTAAAAGTGAACCTACTCTTTAATTACTTTAAATCCACTGGTTCTAGTTAAATCCCAATCAGTTCCATTAGCCCTACCATCTGGCCGTAGTGCTGCATTTTGCAGAGAAAGGGCTGCCTTTTCTTTTATGTTTCAAGAAGTAGCATTCAGTGGAGCTGTCACTGTTTCTTTAAAGGTTAAACATCTGTTCAAACATGGGGGGACTTGTCTGTACCCTAATCAAATTCAGAAATTACATTCTGTAAGAGCATATGCCCTTTTAACCCTTATGAAAAAGAAAAAAAAGTTGATATGACTAATGTTATGTTTGCTCCATTCAAATGGAGGAAAGTAGTTAGAAAAGTTGTCTATAAAGAATAATCACCACAAAAGTAATCCGATTACTGATTACTCATTTAAAAAGTAACTTAGTTACTGATTACTTGATTTTAAAAGTAACTAAGTTAGATTGCAAGTTACCTTATTAGTTACTTTCAGCCAACAACAACCCCATCTCTTCAATATTCACTTTACTGGAAGTGCACCAGTAACGTCAACAATGTATATCTTTAGTTGAATTCAAAAATTATTTCCTGAAAAGAATACATGTTTTTGTAAAACCAAAATAAATACAGTCTTTCTTGACTTCACTTAACATACAATCTAAAATAAAGAGTCTTTTTTTTACTTCACTTATATAGGCCGAATATAAAATAATCTACATTGTTTATAAATGTTACTGTCAAATTCATTTTTAGGTCCTTTTTTATTTTATGAGCGTTGAACCTGTTGTTCACAGCATTAGAGCAGCAAGGACCGCTTTTACTAAACAAAACAGTGTAAAAGACCACATGTAAATTCTATTATCTACTTAAGTTACTTGGGACAAATCTTATGTTGCAATGGATGAGTGAAGCTGTGGAGTGGGTTGAGTAAACCAGCGGTTGTACCTCATTACAGCTTCAGCGCAGCCTTGGTGTCACATTAGAGTAACGTCCTACTAAGTAACGCGTTGCCTTCATCACTGATTGCATGTAATGGGATATGCACACTCATAAACACATGCATATGAACCACAATACTCTATCTCAGTGTTCAATTTCTTAATTGAATTGTTTTTCTAAAAAAAGAAAATAGATAAAATCCACTTATGTCCCTCTTTGTGAGCACTTATTTGATAAATCATTTTCTCCACCCAAGCTGGATTCCTTTAAAATGGAAAGAAATGACTTTCTTCTTTTAGAGAATAAAAAACTTGCTCACTTATAGTATGCAATGACTTTTTTTTTTCACATAAATCAATTGTTTTAAAGCCATGTCTTTAAAAAAAACACACACAAGATATTAGTTGAAACCTTAATAAGTTGTGCTTGGAAACCTTGTAAGCTGAACTGGACTGTCCAGACTGTACCCTGCCTCCTGCATAGTGGCAGCTAGAATGGCTCTTTCTGCTACTCTGCTTCTCTCTCTCGAGCTTGATCTTTTTCTGAAAAAGCCTCCTTCAGAAAGATATTGTTTTGACAGCATATCAAATACATATTTGAATCCTTTTAGTGGTCAGAATCAACACTAAGATAGAGTTCCTTACAGTTCACATAAAATCGCTGCAGTTTTATTATCTCTCTCTCCTTTCTTTTCCATCTATCCAAGCCCCAGCTGGTCTGAGTTAAGCTGAGGTGAGCTCAACTGCATTGTCTTGAGACTACCATGAGCATTATGACCGCTGGCACCCCCTGAGGTCTAAATCCTTGATCCTGGAGCCTGTGATTATCTGTGTGAATTCGCATTGCTCAAATTGGAAAAACAATCATGAGCTACACAGGCTGCTGCTGTTGCCGCTCAGAGACAGTTTCATCTCTGTTTCATCCCCTCTAGACCATCTGTTCAGTTTGCAAGGCCATGCCCTCACACACTTGAGAATCTTTTTATCTTATCTTATTTCTTCAATTCTTTAAAATTGCTGATATTTATTGAGCCTGTTTTCTCACAAGTATGCTGTAACTACACCAAACCAGAAGATGTCCATTACATTCATATTGGCCCTGTTTCTGAAATACATTTTCGTCACAGGCTGTATTCACACTCAACATAACTATTTTTCTTGTGTACCATTAAAAGGAATTATTAACTATTAAAATAAACTATTACAATTTTTATACAACTATTTAATTTTTTCCTGGGATCGTTTTTTTTTCATATCACTGTCCAAAATTACACAGATCCATGATATTATTGGATCAGGAATGCGTAAGAGAAGGGTGTATGTTGCAGCTGTTTTTCTGCTCCATCTACTGAGGCACCTGAAGGACCACTTCTCCCGAGTCGACCTCTAATCCGCTTTAATAGTGTTCTTCCATCTGTCAATGCTGCGCCTGGTGCAGATGGCTAACTCTGCATTCACACTTTGTCGACTGACCTGGAGGACTCTCATCCATTCCCTCATAATGTCAGTGAAGGAAAATTGAGCTTCAATTCTGAGACAAGCACCACTACAAGTAAACTATATCTATTACTACAGTCTAAAACCTGATGACCTTGGCTGCACTTCACTAGCCATCCCTTGATGTACCTTCATTTCTTTTAGTTAGAATATTAAGATTTTGCTGGTTAGACAATGTATCTGACACCTGTTATATATAACTGACAGATCTAGATTGTTGTGACTCACTGGTGTGTAAATCATCACTTGGCAAAAAGTTTCATTGTTACATAAGGCGCAAGTTTAAGTTGTACAAACAGCTCCTGGCCTAAATTTAATCTTTTTTTTTTTTTCTAAATGAGAATGGCACTTTGAGAATGCAATGGTCTGAATCCACACCAGAAACACACACATTTACACCAGACCAACGTAGTAGGCAAAGTCAAAGATACATCAAAGTGTCATGTAACAGAGCTGAGAGGTTTTTGCCAAAACTCCTGTCAAGCAAGAATTTCATGGTATGAAGTTTGGTAGTTCTCCCAAAAACCATCCAGCGAGAGTGTGAAAGAGAAATGCTTCTTCCCTGACTCCCCAAGGGGTTCCCCAAAGAACACAGGGGGTCCACAAGGTTGACTGTACAGAGCCTGTGTGATTGTTAAAATTAAGGCCATGTCCACACAGAAAGATGAGGTGCATCCTCTTAGGTTTTATGCTATTCGGACGTTTCGTTCACATGAAGCCTGCGTTTAGAGAGCCTGAAAACACTATTAAAACCAGGTCCCAGAATGAATGGGGGTTATCAAAATATGCTATACAGCAATATCTTAAAACATATATCCTTAGTCCAAATTTTTTTTAGAAAAACCTACTTAGTAAGTCACACCATGTTGATCCAATTAAGTTTTATCCATGTATTGTGTGATTCAGGCAAGGCAAGCCAAGTTTATTTGTATAGCAAATTTCATGTCTGAGCTGGATGAGCTACGGTAGTGGAGCAGCATTTTATTAATGAAACAGGTCTGAGAAACATCACAATGCAGATGATTCGTCCCTATTGAAAAAAAAAATAGAATGATGGCTATGTTGATACCTTTACTTTGGTTTTATCAAAGACAGGAAAAGACTCAGCCAGAATGCATCATTTGAGGCGCATCAAAGTAAAAACGACCACACCTGTCGGCTGAAAAGTGCTTCTCCTCTGTTTGGACACTGCAAATGCTGGGTGTAGCTCTGTAAGCCGATCATGAGTCGGGGTTAGTTCCACTTGCTTGACCAAGACAAAGCTTGTTAACCATGATACCCAACGCTTCACTGAACTCAGCCACAAGCAAAGCTGACCACCAGGGCAATGAGTCACAAGGGATGGAAGCGGTTTTACAGTGATTGCATTGTCCATTTCCCTTTGCACCCAGCAGGTAATTAGCAGTTTACCAAAATCAATAAGCAACTGAGTTTAGATTTTTCTATTTTCAAGCAAGTGTAAGCATGTACGCAAGAGTTAGGCTGCTGGTAATGGGTGAGAATGACCTGCAGGAAGAGACTGAGGGGATTTGTCATTAAGGCTCAGTGAATAGAGGACAGTGCAGAGAGATAGAGATGAGACTCAGCTCACCACTTCCGGATGCCCTGTTTACTCACGCTTTTTTTTTGTGATTGAAGATGTGAGATCTTGCGGACCGATAGAGATTGTGGACGATAAACTATCTCCACTCCACTGCAAATATTATTTGAAGGTGAATGGACAGGTCATAGCAGCTAGATACTCTCCAAATTGTGATAATGAATACTTGGCTTTACTGTCTCCCTTTACTGAAGTGTTCTCAGCAAGGAAATGAGTTTGGACAGTCACACTTGGCGCATTATTCTGCAGGACAACACGGGTCACTGATAGTTTTAACTGACTGTAATAAGCAGTGAAAAATAGATGCACATTCATGGGGCTTGTTTTGGAGAATGTCATGATAAATAAAAGTAACTGAAAGCTTATGTGGCAGTAGGGGATGCAATTTTACCCACACAAGAGTCAAACCAGCTGTCAGATTGGGCTGCAACATTCAGCTAATGAGCATGACACCACCTTGTGGAGACAGAACAGATTTCTGATTGGAAAACACATGCTGGGAGACAAACTGCAAAAGCTCTCTCTGTATTCACCTTAGACTGTGCTTAGACAGGCGGGCTGTTTAATTTTTAATTGAAGAAGAAGGGCTGATCTGAAAAATGTGCTAATATGCCCGTGGAGCGCAGAGTCCTAAAAAATGGTGGCTCCTCTCACTGAGCTTTTTACCTTGTGGACATAATTTATCCTGTTTCTTTTCTCAGAACTGCTGCATCAAGGACATTTGTTTGGAAAATTTGTTCCACTTCACTATTTAGGAAGCAACACCACATGGAACCACTTCTCTCAATACATCCCCCCCCCAATCCAATCAGGACTGATGAATTTTAAACTGATGGCCAATCTTCAGTCCTGGGCACTTTGCTCGGATGATCTGATGCGGACGCCTGGAAAATGAGAAATGAGAGGAGGAAGAGGGGAGCGAGACAGCTCAACGAAGAGAGGGAGAGGAGAGGAGTGAGGATACAGTGGTGGATTTATGACTTCTTGTTCACAGCATACTGCTGAAACAGACTCATAAATGTTTTTGATGGTCCACAAATAAATTACCCCCAGCATGTTGGCTCAGCAGACAATAAATAATCCTAAAAAGTTTAATCATTCTCTATCCTTCCGATTTATTTTTGGAGATATTTATATGAGCCCGTATATACTGTATATATGGGTGTGTATATACCCCATGTGTCACCTTCAAATCTATGTGATTGTGGTGAAGTAATATGTTAAAGTAAAAATGTTGTGCCAGCAACATCGTGAGAAACCAACACTGGGGAAACTTTTTGTTACTGCATCGGAATTTCTATTGGCTGGCTTCTCAGTGCTATACTTTGAGTGTATTTGCTGAGAGCCTTTTCACCCTTGCACCTCCTCCTCTCCCACAGCAAACAGCTTCCCACATGTACAGGTCAATATACTTACTGTACAGGTGCCCTTTCTGCAAATCATAACTCAGTGAGCTCAGAAAAAAAATTCAAATATTTGTGTATGTTTGCCCATGCATGCATTTCTTCTATATTGTTGCATGCAAAATGTGTTGCAAGTGCATATGTGGTATCAGGAGATGTGTTTCTGTGTAGGAGGTCATTTGCAGTGTTGCTTGTGTTGGTGGGATGCCTGAGATTTGACCAGTGTGTGGGACAATGTGCATGTGCGTGAGAGTTCTTGTGAGTTGGCGGAGGTTTGAAGCAGAGCAGCAAAGCTGATCTTGCGCTATAAGAAAAAAGAAAAAAGACAATAATTTATTCATTGCTAGTGTACACATTTCACTGTATCTTCTATCAGGTGTTCAGCTTTTATCTCAGCAGTTTTAAATCGTCTCTTCCTCCGTCTTGCAGATTATTGATCTCTCCAAACGCTCTATCTTTAGTTTAGGACACCAAGATTGAGATCAGAATTTAGGAGCTTGTGCTTTCAGCATCTTCTCATTCACGGTTTGGAATCAGTTTTATACCTCTTCCAGCTTTAAAGGACCACACATACCAACCTCGGTGCATTGTATCTTTTTCAAACCCTTAAGCTTAGCATCACTGTAAAAATGACTCTTATCGGACAGGGCCCAGATGGCAATTTCAAATAGATGGCCTTCTACCCTCTAGGGTTTCCATTGACAATGAATTTGTTCAATAAAATACCAAGAAGGCTCTTAGAGAGCATACAATTAAACACCTTGCAGAAGAAGGCATTCTAGCTGTATTTCAAATGACTGAAAGCTCAGACTGAGAAATGTGGTCATTAAAAGAGACAGCACTCAATACTATTTCCGTGGACGGTTAACAAATGTGCAACCTTGCAGCAGAATGGGCTGATGGGTTCAAAAAGGATCGCTCAAATGTAGATGCAAGATTAGGCCGTCCTGAAGAGAGCATCGCTTAACACTGATAGAAAAGCGGTGATGGTTGCTTTTGATCTAAATTCATCGTCCTATGACTTGTTTAAAGCTCTCAATTAGAACATAATGCTGGAGTGAAAAATGTGTCAGCTTGACAACAGAGTCGCTGCTGATTAAACAATCAAACCAAGCTCAGTAATGGGACCCGTCTTTTGTAGCAGCGTGAGGGATGATGGCTTCTAAATGACTTTGATCGAGTCAAACAGCTGCAGGTCTTAAAAGATTAATCTAAAGATTGTTAGAATGATGCATAAAACAACCATGAAAATGATCCCCATTTTCTGGATGAATCATCAAACAGAACACCGGCTTCTTCTTCAGTGACTTTTGGCTGGACTTGTTATATTATCTGTGGCAGTGTTCATTTCAGGAGTCATGTCCAAACCAGTATCCGGTGATATCTTTGGCTGATATAACTATCTCACACTGCATTACATTCCAGTAACCTGGGATAGCAATGAAACATTAATTGAAACCTACTCCCCGTAATTAAATCAGATTAACTTGATTACACCTGCTTCTGTCACAGTAATCAAATAGATAGAGTTCAGCTGTTCACTAACATGTCCCTCAGGTGTGAATAACAGTGCACCCAGGGGGATAACATTACCATCACTGCCAAAAGCCCACAGTGTTTGTTCAGATGGCTTTGTTCCTCTTTTGTCTGTCTGCCAGATCCGGGAAAGTTTCTTGCCCACAGCAGCTTCTGTGAGGAGCATCAGAAACTGTATTCTTAGAACAATGAAGCAGCTCTCCTGTGAAAGTAAGCTTGATCCCTTCACAGGAAGGTTAATGTGGGTGCAATGATCCAAGGACCGCCATCTGTCCTCCAGGGGTTCTCCTTTATAGTGACAGCAATAGCTCATTTTGATACTTCTCATCATGACTCCGCTTTTGGACAAGGGCTTGGACCCGTGTGCTGTGCAGAGGGCACGTTGAGCAGCACAGGATCGCCAAGGTACATTGCATGATGGATGACTGGAAGGAAGTCTCAGTTCTAAGCTTGTTCTGTCAGTAGGGATTTGTGTGCGTAGGATTTTCAAGCCCAGTAAAAGTCAATCGGGGTGCTGTTTTCCAAAAGCAACCCTACATATATGACCTTAGTCCTTGGACAGGATTGAGATAATCTTTACTGTCCTTCAAATGGAGATTACACCAGATCAACATGAGGTTTCTGTTGTTCATAAAGCCACTGGAATAGGAAGGAAGAATGAGTTTTTGTTTTTTTCAAGGGTGCAAGTAGGAAAGAAATCAAACTTTAGATTTACAGAAGCAGAAAAAACCTAATTGACTTCCACTGATGGCTAAGTACATTGAAGTAGCTGGCAATAAAGAACTGTGTGTAAAACTCATGACATCCACCACACAAGCAGACCAAGTAATAAACCATGATGGAAAAAAACTAAAGAAAAGAAAAAAAAAACTAATGTTCTTGTCAGCCTGGAAAAAAATAAGCTGCATTTGCAAACGACATGTTTGTCAGCATTCTATGCATAGAAAAGAATCATTACATCATTTCTATTTTTTATTAAAGGGCTTTTCTCTTCTTCTTTTCACGTGTTAAGTACTTATATACCAAGTACTCAGTATTTGACAGTTCTTTGTTTGGAGAAGCAGGCAGGAATTTTGACCAGACGGTTAAACTAAAAGCTTCTGGTTGATTACATGAGACTGAATCATATACAAGATGTGATCAATAGGTTCAATAAATACTTTAAGACCAGAGTAAGCAGATAATATAAGATATATAAATAAGAATGTTGGAAATACTATTACAACATAAGAAATCCTGGCTAAATTTATCTGATACCTATTGAAGTAAAATAAATCATAGATATAGTTAAGAGATTGAAAAACAAAACATCAACTGACTGCAATGGAATTAACATGATTGCAGTAAAGAAAAAGAAAAGATTGATTGCATCTCAAACCCATTGACTTATACTTTCAACTTATTAAAGGAGTCATCACCCGGAAATTGCACTTTTTCAAGTTAAAACATGTGTATCGGTGTTGAGGCGGTATATTAACT
>JAOXYM010000019.1:13523000-13543926 GCA_028567055.1 Leptatherina wallacei
TTTATTTAAATCCAGGTTAAAGACCCTCCTGTTCTCTGCTGCATTTACATAGTTTTTATCTGAATTTGTACTGTTTCATTTTAAGCTTGAATTTTAAACTTGACCATGTTTTTAATCCTGTACATGAAATGTGCTCTATAAATAAATTTGCCTTGTCTTGTAAGAAAATATAACTGCAGCTTCTCTTTCCTGGGCCAAAAAAAAAAGCATTTTAATGATACAGTAAATACCCAAGAAGTCCTCATTGACTATGTTTTTCTTACTCCTTTACTTTATAAATACATACACAGAAATTACAATGATGTCCTCCTCTGATATGGCTACATATGTGACTATGTAGACCTCATACACTGTTGCTTATAAGGATGCAAGAGGAGTCATTACTCTGCTCACTTTCATGTAAAACACATGAGTTTAAGTTCCAATACATAATAAACTTCTTTGACTTTTCTATTGCTCCCAAATCCCAGCTGCTCATTTTCCTTCCGATTGTCACTCATGAATGTTCAGCACACTTTACTATTAATGTTTTGGGGCTCTTGTCATGTCGTGAATGATGCCTTGCATAAAACAACACTAACTTACCCTGAGGATTTCTAACTGTGGATGCTATTGTATTTTATGGGCATGTGAGCAAACATTCCTGTTAAAATACTCTTTGGTGAAATTGGACTGCATTGTCTGATTTTCTGACTGTTTGGTAATCCATTCTTTGAGCTTCTTATAATGTTGATGCAAGAAAAAATAGATGAAGCGGAGACTGGCTTTTTTTACATTGCACATTTTTCAATTGTGTTTGATTGCATACTCTGCCCTTTAGGTAATATTCCTAAATATTGTCCAAAAAAAAAGCTTTGCTGAGAGTTTGTATCTCTTTACATTTTCCGCATGTTCGTTAAATCAAACACAACCCTGTCTACTGTTTTATAGGCATTATTGCCAAATGTCTCATGCTTATTTCCATTTTGACCCCACACGCATCTCAACTTCACTACTACACCCTCTGGGATTTTGCATTTGGTTTCGAAGCAAATTTCCTGAATACTTTAATGAAGCAAGACTCCCCACAAGGGCAGTTTTGAGTACTTTTAAAGGTGTATTTTCATGCTTTTAGAACAAATTGTTCTGGGGACTCCGTCAGAGAGTTATTAGGAATTTGGCGTAATTTGTTCAAAAAGTGGAATATGGTCAAATGTAGGCAGACAGAGGAGGCAAGCAAATAAGGAAAATTAAGACTTTTATTGAACTTACTGAAAGAAAAGACATTGCATGGCAGAGTAATGAAAGTACAGTCCAAAAGGAAATCCAAAATATATGCAAACAGAGGCACAAACAAGAACAAAGCTGAATCTAACGGTGGGAGGAGGGAAGAAATAATCTGGAAGAGAACTAAGAAAAATAAGTAGAACTACAGGAAGAGGTAATTAAATGATGAAATGCATAGGTCAAGTAATTGGACAACATCCAGATGGGAAAATAAAGGTAGGAGGAAAAAATACCTGAGCTGTAGTGTGGAAACTGTCAAATCAAACTGGATATGAAAATAAGCACAATGAACAAAGAAGCCGAAAACCAAGATTGTCATCCTCCCATATGTCCCCTTCAGTTTTGTTAGCTCATTCAACCCACAACATCCTTACAATGTGTTTTAAAAAAATATGCAATCTCTAGTGGTCATGAAACAAGCTGCATGCTTTTTGTTTTTTTGGGGAGGGGGGTTCTCCCAAAAAAAAAAAGTAAAGGGTTTTATCCCTGATTTGTTTTCTAAGTGTAACCAAACAGCTTTGGTCTCCAGCTGTAACCATGTGACGCTGTCACCTAAATCCAGCCAGGAAGTGTTGCAATGTTTTGTTGCAATGTGTTGTGACCAAGGCAAGCAGCAAAATTACATCTTTGAGGAAGATGGTCAGGTTGTGAAAACGATGCACCTTAGACCTTGCTGTACCTAACTCAAGCAGGGTCATTGGCTGAAGTTATGACACAAAACAAAGGAGACTCTGGAGAGTCATCAAAGTCCACAAACAAACTCAGATGACCTGTGGCATGTTAATGAGAAGCTGAGACAAGGACTTTTCCCCAAGAGTACAATATTTAGCACACAGAAAAGAAGGTAGATTAAAAAACAGTAGGCCTGTATAGAGAGCGTGCACAAATCGTCACGGCAAAATCTGGAACTCGCTCTAAGACATGTATATGAGGAAGGTTATATCTTGTTCAGCACTTGGTTTTGCCAACAGACAGGGCCAAAAGGAAACTTGCCGATGGAAGCAAACCCAGCATCATGCATCATACCAATGTCATACCATACAAGCTGGCCACAGACTGATAATAACTGGGGTAGAGAACTCACTGCCTAAACCCAAGCAGGAAGTGGCAAAAGTCTTTCAGTAAATTGTTGCTGTATTATTTGCTGAATTTAATTCAGAAGAGACTGCTGATGTTTTTAAAGAGGCTCAAAACATAATTTTTTTTAGCTTAGCTTTGAACTGAATTGTAATTTTATCTTGCTTTGCTTTTTATTATTGTTTTTATTTTTATTTTATTCATTCTATTTAATCATGTAACTATTTTTTTTTTAAAAACACCTGTTTTGTAACTTTTTCGATATAGCTTTTGTTTACCAAGGCACATTGTTTTTTATCAGCTCCTTTACCAAAAACTTCATACTTGTTGCTTTTATTAGGTCTTATTGTTTCTTTTAGTTTATTTGATTTTCTACTTTTAACATTTTTAACTCCAGTGGTTTTCCTGGGGATCCTCCACGCTGGGAGCTTTGCCTGCTGGTCTTCAGGGCTGTTGCCATGGGGATGGCTCTTGTCTGCTAATTCAGATCCTTGATGAGTCACTGACTAACACATCCAATGGATCATCTACATCAAGGACATAATTGGTGACCTCTTTAAATAACTGGTTTGAATTACTGGATAGTATCTACCAAAGTCCACGAAGAACCTTGACATGTCCAGCAGTTAGCATTATCTTTAAAGCTCAATACGCACTGACCTTCAAGGACATGAGCAGGATATCACCATTGGATGATGGTAGGGATTGAAGAAATCAACTGTACACTCTGGACTGCAATACATGCAGACTAGATGAACGAAATAATTACTCACTTATAAAAACACATGTGCACAGTGTGTTGTTGATGGGGGAATTGCATGTCAGTGCATCTATACTTACACCCAGAAGCGCCTCATTGTTGACCGATCTTTTCAAGTTGACCGCAGACACACAGAAGTGGGTAATAAGATAGGGGCCACATCACCTGCACCAGTCCAACTTCTCCATACAGACCATATGTCCTCGCTTCTACATCAGTGAGTCACCTGTGGGCTTGTTCACAGCAGGACAAAGTGAGCATGTGGACTGAATAAATGCATTAAAAACTGGAAGTGAATGAATCTATTTGGGGGGGGGGGGGGGGGGAGTCCTGCAGCAGTTTAATTACAGGGCAGCTGCTGCTTTACAAGGCAGTCTTGTCAGTCTTTCAACTTTGCTCGACTCATTAAATTAAAGACAAAATACTTCTTTAAAAGGCAAACTAATTGGATTTGCAACACATTAGTTGTTAACTACAGTAGGATATCAATATTACAACAGCCTGTAACACCACCACTATACAGACCCCATTTTAAACAAACAGTGTTCACGCCTCCTTTTGATTTCTTTGATGTCAGCAATGCCTCTTTTTACTAAAATTGTGGTATGAGGCTTGTGTGTTATTATGCACATTTTTTAAACTAGACCTCACTCTTCTTTCCTCTCTTCATTTGTGCTCAGAGAAAAGAATTTTCCCATCACATTATCCCTCCCAGGAGTGGGACAGTTTTTGGCTTCATGCCCAAATGATTAATCTTTCACAATATTTTGCAGTGGGACTCATAGCAGTATTATACTACCTGTGGACCCAATTACACAACTGACAGCAGTATCAATGCTACTCTGACTTATGGAAGTGTTAGCATGGCTAGTGTTGTTTCACCTCACCATAAAAAGAGATCAGATTAGCAACCCAGAATAGCTGCATAAAGCTGATGATAATACAGGAGTGTCACCAGCTGTTGGGACATAAAACTCACCCATCAGTGGGTTTTGGGTGAGATACAAGCTGCAACATAAAGACACTTTGTGTCTGCTGTGTTTCCTAAGATTCCTTTTAAATTCTTTTTGTAAGGACTATGTGAGATGTTGAAGATAAACTGAACGTAGAAAAATATGTTTTCAGATTCAAAAGAGTAACACAAGTAAGGTGCAGAATGACAATACTATATGGTCCGACTAATCAGACAGCTAGATCACTTGTGACTTCATTGCTATTCATCCCATGGTCTCTCCTCCCTGTCTTTCACTTTAGAGTACAACACACAGTGATCACTAGAAGACGCTAGAGGTGCCACACATGCCCTGATTGCAAAAATGCTTACTCTCATAAGTCGACTCTTGACAGTAGTAGGGGAGTCAAAATGCCAGCCTGGGTGTTTTTGCTCCAATTAGAACAAGTGCATTATATTCATATTATCATGCTGCCACGAGCACTTTAGGTCAAGGAGCAGTTCAGTGCATCTTTTCTACCCTGTGAGGCAGCATTATTTACACTGATGAATGCTGATGAGTGTGCTGCAAACTCCGAAATGTGGAGGTTACACTGAGCTGCAAAGGGTGCAGCATTCTCTATTTGGTAAGCAATGATGCTTATGTGTGCAAGTACTTTTTGTGTGTGTTTCCTTAATACAACTGAGGCTGCGTGCATGCTGAGCAGTATGATTGTGAAAGCAATTGAGAGCAGCAGCATTGGATACCTTGATAAAATTATAAAAACTAAATAATACCCATTCAATTAGAGATCCATGACCCTGGATGTATTATACAAACATAAACAGCATGATGGAGGGGTAATCAATCAAATCTGTTTGTCTGCTGCTAAAGACACCACTAGAGAGACTGCTGTGGCCAGAGGGCCATGGGTTAACATGTGCAAACAAAAAACAAAAGAATATTTTGGGGTTTTTTTCAGATTGCTTTTAGGACGTTCTTCCCTTTCTTTGCTTGGTGACTGTATGGATTGACAATAAACTTGAAGAGATGGTAAAGAAGATGATATATTGCAAATGTCCTTTGCTGGATGTGAAGCAGGATTTAGTTGCATGGTTACACAGTACAGGCTTAGACCTCCAAACCTTCAAGAGACCCCCGTGTGCTAAAGCTCTCCTTTGCACAGACAAATACCAACGCATGTTTACCATGTTGTGTGTATTTTTGACACATAATGTGTTGTTGAAAACTTCAGAACTGAACAGGTGCGTTTGCAGGATGAATGAAGACATGACAGAGATTAATGACTCAAGTCAGCGTCAGACCATTATATTGAAGGCCAGTGCTACCCGCTGTGGGTGGGTGGGTGGGTGGACGTTCACATGGTCAGTAACTAAAAATAGCCAAAAAGAATAAACAGGGTGCTGCTATGGTGTGTTCCCTCCCTGTTATTGACAAACACACATTCTCATGCACACATGACCGCACATAAAAATATTAAGCTCATATTTTGTGGCTTCGTATTAAGACATGAACCGACTGTAGCTTTGAATGTGGCAGAATAATAAATTATTCCCGGCTATCAACATATCCGGGAAGCACGCAGTAAAAATGCAGAGAGGTAGAAAAAAAACACACGTTGATATCTTTTTTAACCTTCTTCCATTTGTGTTCTTTTTCTTTTTTTCATTTTTCATTAAATCCCTAGCAGCATACTATTAACAACAAGGCATCCACACTGGTTGAATGTTTATTATTGTAATTTAAATGAATCTGACTTATGCTCTTGCACTCCAGCAGAGGCATTCACTTCTCTATCTGTCTTCCACCGCACACTCATTAGCATTTTACATGCAAGAAGACATTTTCTTGCATTTTCTGCTTAGTATTCCCAAAGCAAAACCTGTTAAGGTCTAACTTTTCCATTCACCCATTCACCTTACACCTTCAGATTCCAACAGAGCAGAATATTCTTACAGCACAGCTCAAAATTGGTGTGTGCGGCATTCGTCTGTGTGTCTCTCTCCTGAGCACGTGGTGGACAGATAATGATGATGATGTCTCTTCTGTGCTGACAGCGTCAGAGGCAGGAGTTGTAGGGGGCAAGTGTATCCGCGGTGCTGTTCAGATGACGGAATGGACACGTTTTATGACAAATTGAAAGGGAAAATACAGCCAGCAGTGACAGCTCAGGGGTGCAGCGGCCACTGGTGCAGTCAGACAACTCTTTTTAGGCTGTGATTGATGAGAATACACTTACAGTGGTGGTCAGAGATATTGGCACGACTGAATTTCAAGCACAGAACTGAGAATATCTCTAAAGATAAAAGCAAATATACCGATTTTATCATAAAATGTCCAGTTGTTGAACAACAAGAACAACAGAACAACAGAAATGATAGGAAATACAAACACAAAACCAACCCCATATTTAATTATTGTGACAGTTTTAATCAGTCCTACATGGATCTCCAAATGGAATAAACACTTGTGTTTGCTTTTCATATAACCAAATGAGCAAATTAATGTTTTATTGCATGTTTAATGGTTTTTGCAAAAACTATCCATCCATCCATTTTCTATTTTGCTTTCTATTACTCAAAAATGAATGAGAGCGCCCAGCCTATAACCCAACATGGTGAAGGGTCCATCATGCTGTGGGGTCTGCTATGCTGCCTCTGGTACTGAAGACACTGAATGTATTAAATGAATAATGAAGTCAAAAGATTATCAAAGCAGTTCAGAACAAGCCGTCTTACCTTGACCTTTCATCTGTGTAACGACCTAAAGCGTGCATCCATCACTAGAAAAGAATGGTTAAAAAGGGAAATGCACTCCATGACCACACCTGCTGTGAATCCTGCAGAAAACATTTGGAAAGCGGAAATATGCCATGGCAATGACTGGAGCTGGGATGTTGAGCTGTATTGAGAAAGGACAAATTCATTAGCATTCAAGCACAAGAAGAAACTCTACAAAAACTTTAGTTAGTTTCTTTCCATGCACAGCACATTGGCTACATATAAAGCCTATTATATCACTGCTAGATGGTGAAACACATTCTAATAAATACAGACACCAAAGGTTAAATGTCCAAATAGCTGATTCATTAAGTTAGTCACACAAAGCAGCCACGCTATGTGGATATTAAGCTCTGTTTGGCTCCATGGCCCAAAGTAATACTTCAACATGATGCTACTATTTGGGTTGCTGTGGCAACAACCCACACATGCCCACAGGAGTGAAAAAAAAACTGCACAGCCTCATCTCTACAAACACTATCTAAGAAAAAAAAATACTTGTTGTAGTCTTAAAATCTGTTGGTAAGATAGTAATTATAGATATCAAGCTGGTAGCTGGAATTATTCCACCCACATGGTAGGATGCAGGCTGCCTTTAACTCCCTGGAGTACCAGTGCATGCATGGTGTTAGCATAGAGCGAGAAGCATCTACTGCAACACACTATCCTGTAGAGGCTGTTGGGCCCAAGCTTGCTCTGTTGATAATCTTGAACTGCAACGTCTCTCCAATCTCACATATCCTGACTCATGTGATAACTGATTGGCTTCCAATTTGATTATCATAATTAATGAAAGTGGACACAGTCAATTACCCCTAATCATTTCTCTGTACTCCAATTAACAACTGTGTCATCTACTGCTCTAATAATATATTACGTCTATCAGTTGGGGATCATGGACGCGCATGTGTATACATCAGGTATTAGTGGTGTCATGTGAAATTGATGTTAAAGAGCAAAGGGGGAAACTCAATGTTTAAATAATCTCTCCATCTAATCAGAAAACATGATGTTTATCAGGGAAAGCAAAGTTGGAGACCAGCATCTCTTGCAACAACAGTAGCAAAGACAGCTTATATCTTGGAGAGCTGAAGGTGATATTTGATTAGCCGTGAGCTCTCTGGCAGACCACGCAAAAGTTGTGAATCGCCATGTTTACAGATGTGGAGAATACCAAAGACACTGACCTTCGAAAACAACAGTGCCTGCAGGGGTAAGACGTCGGCTGTATGCACACAAAGGCTTTGTTCAGTCAATGCAGCTGTATTGACCACTTGTCACTGGAAGGAAGGAACATGGAAAGGAAATCAATTACTCATATGCAACGTGTATAATCAAATCTCTACAAAAATGCTGAGCTAAGAGGAAATTCACTTGACACATATGTTCGCTCACAGAAAAATATTACTGGAGTGAGGACTGTTCATGTGGTCTACAAGAGAGGAACACATCGAGAGAAAATAGCTAGTGATAATAACCCTGAGGGATAGTAAGAAATACATAATTTAATATCTATATTTATTCATCTCAGTGTAGGGAGTGGGCAGATCATTATACTGATGGCTCTGAGTTTGAAACATGAAGTGCATCTGCTTGGTACATTGCTGGTTTACCATCTAAAGCGGTTAAAAGAAAAGGTTGGGCTATCTTCTTGTCCTATACAGATCAGGTTACGTGTAGGTTAAATGAAGATTCTCAAATGGTTGGTTATTTGCTACCTTTGAGGTTTTAGCTGCTTTGCCTCTGTAATGGGTTGCAGTCTTGCTGTGTCACTTTCATGTCCTCTGACTCCACAAACAGTCTGGTTCTTTAAAGTCTAATTCTTTTAAAAGGGAGTTTGTGCTGTTGCCCAAAGCCCCACACTTTAATCAAAATGACGATCCTTAGCTGGGTACCTTTTTGTAAAATGGCATTAGATTAATAAAATCAAAATGAATTTAATTTAATTGGACTACTCTACAGTGGATCTAACCAGGTTATGATCAACTGGATTGAATTGGATCAAACTAAGTTTTACTCTATTGAACTTGTGTCTCTTTCTCTTTAAACAAACTCAACTGAGCTGAAAATAAAAACTCAGAGTTGGAGTGGGGAGGGGGGGGGGGTGCAAGTTGTTGTGCATTATGTGAAGAGGCTGAATAAAACATTGGGCTTTTGTCAGTTTTAGTGCAAATTCGTCACAGTACTGACAAAGTGAGGACACAGGCCTTATTCTGCATTTAGAATCAAAGGCAACACATTGCTTCATGCTCATTTCACTAAAAAGTTGCCTGAGGCAAAGTGTGCACCCATCTCTATATGGACGCCAGTGTGCTTTCCAAGATGAGCTAAATGCTTTTTAGTGCATATTTTTTTAAGTGCTTAATATGTGTTTGTAATCTCAGCTGTTCATTCTTTAGATTTTCTCATAATGATTTAACGGATTTAAAAGAGGCGGAAAGTCAACTCTAATCACAAAGATCTCTTTTCGTCGGGCTCAATTCATTTTCCTTTCCTCGGGAAGAAGACACATCTGTGTTTTGATCTTCTCCTCTTTGCTGTGGTGCAGCCCGTGTGCGCCTCTGTGCTCCTCCTTCATGTAGTATACAGCGGGACACTCCGCAGTTCGCAGATATCCCGTCCCTTCCCGCTGCCTTTTACGCGCTCGACGTCCGCAGCCACAGTGAATCAGGGAGCTTTCTGTTTTTTAGGGGGGGTGGGGGGGTGGATAGGTGGACAAGAGCGCAGGACTCTTGTTCCCAATGTTCCGATGGGGAAACAGCACAGCTTGTGTCCATGCCACCATTTCTAGAGGAAGACATTAACGTGTTTTATTTCTCCTCTCCTCTTCCCGACTCGGTTTCAACACCATGTGGGACGCGCGTTCAGTGCGCCGCTTCCGCGGAGTCCTCCCTTCAATCGTAGCCGCTTGACTAAAGGGGGATCCCGGCTCCCTTTTCATCGTCTAGTCCCTGAGGAACAAGAGCAGTTTGCATGCAAAAGGTGGTTTATCGCGGCAAGGTGAGCTTGGTTGTCTTTATGCAATGCTTATGAGTCTGATAATACTTTAGCCAGGAGTACATTTGTGCGCTGTCAGGACTGATAGTGAAGATTTGGGGGGTGGATTGTGAAGGCATCAAAATCGTAGGCTACAGAGCAAACGTAGTGTAACAGGTATGCTGCAGTGTATTTCTTTGCTTTACTCAAATTTAAATAAGCTTGTTTTTTTTTTAGATGCGTTTTCAATCGGTTGGTGCTTTGCGTTTTTATGCATCTACCTATACATTATTCCATCTCAACAGTAAAATTAGCTCCCCTCCTTGTAGCAAATTCGTCATCCAAATCAGGGCAGAACAAATATGAATATGACTAAAATCTATTCACAAGCGACATCACAAGTAAAAGATAATAACCAAAATCACACATACACGACTTTTTATAATTCTGGCTTTCGCAAATAGCTCATAATTCTCGTTTAAATCAAACAAACAGAACAAAACAAACAAAAATATTTAGCAGCTGTGTTCATGTTTAGGGAGTTTGTCGTTATAAGGCATTTATGATAGTAATAAGTGAGATAAGACTTCAGAAATTGATGCCACACATGCGTACTCCATCAAAATTGTCCTGACGCATCACTGAATTTCAAAGCTGCATTTTAAGCATGGTCTGCACACAAAGTGGTGCTTTCAGCAAGAGTTTATTGCCTCGCTATAAAGTAACAGGAAAGCAGCCATGTTGACTGTTAAAATAAGAACATTGATCCTGCCTAATACCGCCTAAGAAATGTGATGAAAGGGATCAATAACGCTGCACAGGCGCTACTATTTTTGACTGATGATATGTGGTAACAGGTGGCTGATGTCTGGCTTGTGAAGAGATGCTCTGCATCCCTTTTTTATGCTGAAATGCATTCTATTTATGTGTCTAGATATTTCACAAAACTTACTGTTTCTTTTCTTTTCTCAGCCATGGAGGGACTTCCCTAAAGAAGATCCAACATAACTGAAAGTTTTTAGGATTTTTTTTTTTTAACTTTGATTTCTTTGATTTCGTGTTTGGAACATTTCCCCAGAAGTCTCCTTTTCCATCACCATGGCTGAAAGGCTTGGACCAGCTGGGCCCAAGCCCACCAACGTCCGAACTTCACCCTCACTTCCCCCCGAGCCCATAGACATCATCCGCAACAAAGCCCGTTCCCGCAGAGTCCGCCTTAATGTCGGGGGTCTCAACCACGAGGTCCTGTGGCGGACTCTGGACCGGCTACCCAGGACCCGGCTTGGCAAGCTCCGAGACTGCAACACCCACGAGTCCTTGATGGAGATCTGTGATGACTACAGCCTGAATGAGAACGAATACTTCTTCGACCGGCACCCGGGGGCTTTCACTTCCATTCTGAATTTTTATCGTACAGGCAAGCTGCATATGATGGAGGAGATGTGCGCCCTCTCGTTTGGCCAGGAGTTAGACTACTGGGGGATTGACGAGATCTACCTGGAGTCATGCTGCCAGGCCCGTTACCATCAGAAAAAAGAGCAGATGAATGAGGAGCTGAGAAGGGAGGCAGAGACAATGAGGGAGAGAGAGGGTGAGGGAGAGTTTGATAACACCTGCTGCCCAGAGAAGAGGAGGAAACTGTGGGATCTCCTGGAGAAGCCCAGCTCCTCGGTGGCTGCCAAGGTAGGGATCCGAAACTGGAAGTGTGATCGCACCACCTCAGTCTCCCATTTATTGCTCACAAACAAAGCTGAGCCACCAGGTTGGCTCATAACACATTGGAGGCATGCTTTTTAGAGAGCTACTCCCACATGTACTGTAAAACATGAGTTCATCAGTTTGAATCTTGTACAGCGAGTAACAGCAGTCATTGAGGGTTAAAAGTGATTTCCAAGGGTGCAGAGGAAGAAAACTGAAGAAGCGAAAATGGAAGAATAAAGTTTTTGCAGGAGTTTCAGATTCTGCTGTTGTTGTCTTTTGCCAGGAAAAAAGCTTTTCAGTGTAGACCAGACGTGTCAACGACTTTGACATGGCGTGTCTCAAGAAGAAAGAGGGACACGCCTTTTTTTCCTGGTGCAGCTCTGTTTTGTATTTATGTGTCAGTCTCACTAATTGGATGTACTTCTGTCTGACTGAGTCATGGAAACTACAGGATAATGTCAAAAGTTTGTCACAAGCTCATCAATGAATGCAGCCTCTTACTAGATTTACTTAATTTGATTTCATTGAAGGAAGAGGTCCTCCATTCCCCCTCCTTCCCACATATTCCAGTGCTTATAAAACTACTATATCAGTCACAAAAAAAATTTCTTTCACACTCATTCATAGGTGGCAAATCCTCCTCCTCATCCCATCCCCACTCTGACTCAGTCCTGAATTAGGCAGGATCGCCTTGATGAAACGCATTTATTGGCATTTTATGCTGCTCCACAGTAGCCTTATCTCCTCCCTGGGCGATGCTGGGAAGGGATTGTATTCCATGCGGCGGATCATAAACACAGGGATTGTGAGTGTGAGTGTGTGTGTGCCCGAACAGTAACATCATCCCCACTGTAGGAGAAATACAGCATATCATGTCCTGTAGATGTGTAGTTGTTTCGAACTAAGGGTGTATCGCTTGTCTGTCACAAATTGGAAATGATGCTAGATTTGGTTTCAGACCCCTGGTGCTAAAATTATAGTATGATATTAATATTTCAAATGCTAAAGAATACTGTAATGAATCTAGATGCTTTGGGTCCAGCTCCCTTCATAGGCTATTATGCATGCTCTGTCCTTCCACCCTGTTTTATTTCCGCATGGTTTGTTTTCCTTGAATCAAGCAGTGATTGTGATTGACAAGGATCCAGCCCTAACTTGTTAACTGCATTCATCCTTTACGGGGAAGCTGTATATCACACAAATTAATTAAAGGGGGAAGCTGCCAATATCTAATTTGAGGCAAACTCAGGTGACAGCGGTGGAGTAATTTGATATGCTGTGTGATATATAAAGTGATTTACTCTCAATACAGTTCTTTTAGACTCCAGACACATCTCTGTATTGCTGACCTGTACATTATCATGTGGGGAAAGCCTGTGAATCGTTAAAGGGAAATTCCATCCTAATTCAAATTGCATTAACATTCTGCTGACTGCCCTATGAGGAAAACTTGACCGTGACTCCAATCGCTGAAAGTACTCTTCGTTTAGAAGTGCCTGGGCTTTAGAGCGCCCGGGCTTCCTGACTGTCTTACGGTAGTTCCCTGAGGTCAGGGAAGCCTTTTACAGGGGATACGTCGTGCAGCAAGATCCTTTGAAAGCCCTCCTCTAAGGGAATGACATTATTAGCCTGGTGCACAGCCATGTGCTTTTATTCAAAGCAACCTGAGCCCTTTGTCAAATGCAATCAGTCTTGTGGCATATCCCCCTTCCCTTCCTTCTCTCCGTTCCTGTGTTTTTTACTTAGTGTTACACTGTCTTCATGATATTTTAAAGACAGCTTTGCTGCTTTATGTCACTTAGAGTCCTTTAAATTAAGGTTAAGCATGAGAGCGCTGACCTTTCAAGCAGGGTCAATCAAGCTGCCATTTCATTTACCAGCAGCACTAACACCCTGGGAGTTCAAAGTGAAAAGATGGAAATCAAGCAGACGTTGTTGCCAAAGCTCGTCACAGAAAGCTGCGAGAACGTGTCTAGAGAAGCCACAAGTAAAAAAAGGAGATGGCAGCAAAAAGTTGGCACAGGAAAGCCCTGAGTGATGTAAGCGATGCAGTCTTGTAAGTTATGCTCAGGTTGCTGAGCTGGATGTTTGCAAACCTTTCCCAATGAATTATGAATGAAATGGTCAAAGTAAAGATGCAGCGGCTTCCCTGTGTTACTGCGTGACTTTTGGTTCAGTGCCCCATTGAGTGGAGAAGAAGGTGGAGTGAGAAGATGCTCTGTGTCTGCTGCTGTCAGATGCTTGGTTTGTCACGAGAGTCTGGGGGAAAAGTGAGAGGTTCATGCACTGATGCAGAACTTTCAGAGCCATTATACACCTTCTCTGTGTGTGTGTCTGTATGTTTGCTAACTTTCCTTTGGTACTTACTTGTAATCCCATTGGTCCTGCATTCACTAAATATGAACAAATCAACCCCACAGCAGCATTTGTCTGACAACAAGTCAGTTGCAGATAAACCTAAGTGGTTGCACAGCAGCAACTGTTAAATCCATGGTGGAAGTTTGGTTTTCTTTCTTGCTTCATGTTGTTGCCAAGCAGCGTGGTGTCCTGATGCTGTGTTGCATTCCTCTCTTTTTTTTTCCATTTTAAGCCCTTACAAACATACTCGAGCACTACAGCTGTAATATCGGGGAAGTTTGTTTGGGTTTAGAGCTTTGGTTCCAGGGTGGCGATTGGGATGTGTATCCTCCGAGTCTTCCAGGAGTTTTTGATCACACATTTCTTTTGGAATTTAAGTATTAAAAATGCAGAGTTAAATCATTTAAATCATTTCTAAAAACATTAATTTAGAAGCTTTTTTCTAATCTTAGTTGATAAATTTTAGTTTGAGTTGTGTCTTGCATTGAGTTTTGCAGGATTAGAGGGGAAATCACCTTTGTAAAAAGATGTTAGACTATATAGGCTACAATGTTTATTAATCCAGTACCAAGTGTCATCCTTGACATGTAGCCAGAAGGACTGCCGTGACCATTTGTTTGTTTACTGTAGTTGTACAGCAAGAACACTTAACATAAGCATGTACAGGGAATCCATTTTCAAATTGCTGCATTGCTGAAAGAAGTCTTTATTACATTGACTTCTGCTTCAGTATTCCCTGTGAATATTACACGCATCATCCCACAAAGACGGATATTGGTGTGTGTTACTTTGTAACCGGTTTGTGATTTTTCATTTCAAATGTATTTTGCATTTATCGTGGGAAATGCATTTAGATTATTCAAATCCATTTCTTTTAGGGTTCAGATAAACCCAACATTAAGTGTGAAATGTATATTTTGCCCACATCAGATGCTTGATACACAGCTAGGGATTAAATAAGAGCTCTGACATTAATATATAAGCCAGATTGTGTTTGTGGGATAATAGATCAATGCTGCGAATTGTGACTTGGTGCTCCGTTTGAATGTGCAGGAGCAGCATCTTCTTAGTTTTGATCAGATTCATGCAACACTTTAAAATAAACCTTTAAGTAAATCAGTGATACAACATTTCAGCAGTTCCATCAGTGATTTTACTGCATTTAACGTTTTCTAATTTATAATGGACCCCCCCCCCCCCCCCCCAAAAAAAAAAAAAAAAAAATGGCAGAGGATTGGGAGCATTTTAAAGAGATCAATGTTTATTTCTGCTTCTCCACCCTCCCTGCACAGCCAGCCAGCCAGCCAGCCAGCCAAGCCCTGTGCTTGCTCTTAATGTGGATGTGCACCATTACTCTCCCCTTTATCTAATAAGCTAGTCTAGCTAGTGGAAATAAGCTATGGGCCTGCATGGGCGCAGCCTTGTGCTGTTTGGTCCTCCCACGCTTGGAAGCAGCCAAACTCAGTCCAGCACAGATACTGTCGATGATGATGACAAGACACAATGAAAATACTGTAACACTCATCTCAAATGCCACTCTTGTTCAGCGTCCGTGTTGCCGTAAGCATCTGATTTAATGTGGTGCAGCAGCACATGCACAGTTCATACTGCTGATTGGGTCTTGTTTGGGCTTATGTACAGAACCATTTACACATCAGATATGTGAGACAGCAGAAGTGATCATGATATTAATGCCTAGCTTTAAATGTGGCAGGAGCTAACTCGATTAGCATGCTGTTGTGTTGTTGCTCCGGAGTACTTGCAGCTGGCTGTTGTTTCAGATCACTGCAGACAGCTTCTTACTCTCCATCCGTCTGCATTCTTCCAGGCTTTAATGCACTAAAGCAGGCATTTGGCCTTGTGTGTTCACCGATGTACTTTCTGACAGCGGTCAAGCCAAAGTGGAAGAGAAGAAGGCTGGGGGGGGGGAATGAGCGTGAGGCATTTAGTCAGGGTTCAGTCACATGATCTGTTCGGCGTGTGCCTCAGAGTCAGATTCGTGCAGCAGGTCTACTACCTGCTACTCTGTCTTTCGCTGACACCTTGTCGTCTACGTATGAACTGTTGTCCGTCTTTACAGTTAAATCAATATGAGCCCACATTATCTAGAGGAAATGCTCTAAGCTTGTCGGGCAAATGGATTTTAGTTCCTTTTTTCTACTCAGACTGAAGCGTCTGCAGAGAATCATATTGTGACCCCAGGTCTGGCCTTTAGCAAACTATCAGGATATATCGCAGAAGTAGAGTTTAAGAGAAGTGCACCTCCTCTCCTCCTGTAGTCTATGAGTTACATAACCCTTCCAACAGGCCTCTAATCAGTACAGCCTAGCATTTAGGCACTAGTACCTAAATCCTCTTTACTTGCATTCATAATCAGATAAGAGAGAACCTCCTAGATTATAGGTGGCATGAGTTCTTATGGCCCCTACATGGGAACTGAAGCAGCAGCATTTATCATCTGGATGTTCCAGGACACACTTAAACCCAGTCTTTCATTTACCATGGTCTTTCTTTTCTCACCTGTATCATGAGGATTGAAGAAAATTGGTGTTGAAAGTAACAAAAACTTTTTAAGGGTGTTGTGTAATTTAGTGTCATATATGAGTATCTCAGTGTGTTTGCCAGGATTATGATGTATGTTTATGGGGTTTATGTGAGTGTGAAATATAATTACCTAAATACATTTAGGTGCATTTGAGTTCAGCTGGTATAAAAATTATATATATACCATTTTAATTGTCCTGAAAACTGGGCTCGGATTATCCCCCTCGCTTAAGAGGCTGACTGGATTTCCCAGGTATCCTAGGGTCATAAGTGAAATGAGGAGAGTTATCAGGATCTGTTATCAAACCAGAGTTTCACTGTTACAGGCTGAAATAGAGAATCTGAAGAGAAGATAATGAGGTTGCTGAATACAAAGCAAGAGGAAAGTATCGATGCGGATCTTCTCTAACTGATCCTGATTTACATTTTTCAGTTATTCATCCTAAATCAAAGCGTGCAGCAAGTTGAAAAAACACTTTCCATTTTGCTTCTGCACAAATAACTGAACTGCTGCCATCTTTTACTGTTATTACTTAGGATCTAGCATGCAGTCAGGGAGCAGTTCAGTGGTGCTGCTGTCCCAAAGGAGTCCACTGCCTTGTCTTAGTTCTTATTGCACTTGATCATGCATGTAGTGAGTTTATGAAAGGAGACACTATTAAGTGAAACTCATGAGGCACAACTATTCTTAAATATGTTATCCTCACAATTAAAGCAGAGAAAAGAGGACATATGCAGAGGGAAGTGTAAACTATAAACAACACGACCGATACAAGCCAAAGCTAATGAGCGGCCAGATGGTGTGAGAAAACCGACGGCTGAAGTCTCAAAGGTAATTGTGCTGTTGTCTCCAAAAAATACCTCCAGAGCAATTTCTAACAAAACAAGCCTTTTACAGCTACAGTTAGATCCAAAGAACAGTTTCATGAAGGATAAACCTGTTATTTTTATTATGATTAAAAATAAAAGGTGGATTGTTTTGTTTTCTAAGAAAAAAACTAATTTGTTATTTGATTAAACAAAGAAATAGCTCTGTCTGACATTTTAAAGTAGATTTAATCATAGATAAAACACTTAACAGTGTATAATTTGTGTAGACTGTTAATTGTTTGTTTAAAAATATTTTAATGATTGATTTTTTTACCTCTTGACAGCAAACTTAAACAATTGGGACAAATGTAGATATATCTTTTTTAACTCATTAGAATAGACAGGTGCTTGTCCAGCAGAGACAGCGCTGCAGTGCAGTTTTCCAAATAAGTCTTCATGATCCAACATTTAATCCCATTTTCCTTGACTTTTGTTCTCCACTGTTGGGAGGTGAGTTCAAAACCAGTTCTGAATGCTGACTCACATGAGGAAGGCTGATGATTGTAAAAAAAAAATGTTGCTGCACAGACTTGCAAACTTGGGATAAGGTTAACAAGTCTGTGTGGAAGCTCACCAGAGGGAGACCAGGAAAAAACAGACTGGTTAAACAGACTGGAAAAAAGTTGGAGAATAATCAACAAGCCGACAAGACAAGACACCGGAGCTGCAGGGTAATAAAAAACAGGTGTCAAAAATCAATACAATCACCTGAAACAGGACAAATGGAGGGAGTAAAATAAGACACAACATAAGCGGTAGAAAAAACTTTTCTGAAAGTATCTGTCTAGGAAGCAAAACTTCAAAAAGAGCTCTGTGGTCCTGACACATTACTTAGCATCTTCATATTGCAATGCAGTGCTGAGAAAATGTGCTCAGTTCATTCATTTCTGCAGGCATGGCTAAAATGAACTTCTTGACAGGAACAATGCAAGCTCACATTTGCAGGACTCTCATGTTTTGACTTCGGCTTGGCATGAGATTTGTTATGCAGTCTGCTTTTATCCATGTTGTGCTTGCATACACCTCATAGTAATACAGCCAAATTCCAAATAATTCTGCTGTCATCCACTCATTTTTCTGTTTTTTATTAACAGAAAGTGAAATAACAGTTGCATTCAAAGCATTTAAACACAGCTGCTCTGCTCAGATAAAATCCCTCTTCTATATTCACTACCCCGTTAGACAAAAAATGACCAATGGCATACGTTAAAGACAACATATGTGAAGTAAGTTTAGGTATATTCGCATGTATCACCCACAGTTCACAGCCTCCTAACGCAATAATGACAGTGACATTTGAAATCCATAACCCCATTCAGAACACTCCGCTAATAGGAAAGATGGCTGCTGGTGCAGGTACTGCAACGTTAATATAATATAATATAATATAATATAATGTACTTAGCTCTAAATTTAAACCAAGTTTTTAGGAAGGCAACTAGATAAAGATAAATGTAAGTGCATTCTCATTTATGTTCAAAATAAGAAGAATCATAAAAACAGCTGGTCTGAGTTGCGGCTACATCCATCCCCGTCTGTGATCAGTTAATCTTACTTGTGCTCAATTTTATTAGTCATCTTATTGTTGTGTCACCTTTACACAAGCTGATGTGTCTACATTTTGTCATATAATCACATCCCAGTTGTTGATAGCATTTCTAGCATTCACTTTAAGCAACAATTGTTCATTTTTCATGCCCCCCCCCCCGTTTCTTTGTGTAAACATTCCATTAGTTCTACATGTTATGTTTATTCAGCCAGAAAAAAAGACAAGGAAATTTAAAACTAGCCAAAAGCTCCAGCTCTGACTGCCATCAGAATGACACATAAATCCCACTGAAGGCTGTGGGTGTAGACCAGCAACAAGCTAGAGTTCTGGCATGTGCTGCCAGCTTGAATGACACCCTGGGTCTAAGGGTAATGTGTTCCTTCCTCCTCCTTGCCCTCCTCATCTTCTGCCTGTCCCCCTGCTCGTTGCCTCCTCCGCCGCCGCTCGGGAAGTTTGCCCACCCTGTGTCCTGTTGTTTCTTCCTCCCAGAAGGCGACAGGAAAAGAGGGAGATGGAGCGAGGACAGGGTCGGAAGAGAGTCATCATTCTAAACGCTATGAACACCAGGTCTCTATTATGTGCTTCAGTAATTCCCCTTCACACACAAGCGCACACACACACAGCGTTCTCTCAGCTCTGAACCAGTCTTCCACATCTCTGCACACACATACACTAATACACGTACTATGCCCTCACTGTGTGCGGTACTCACTTCCTATATGTAGTGTGCACACATTCCAATACACACCTCTTTATCTGATAACCCTTAAAAACTGCTGAACCAGGTTTCTGTGCAACGAGTTACGTGTTGTTTTCTCCTGAACTTCCTTTTATAACTTCTGCTTCCTTTCATCTCTCTTCTCCTTTTTTCCCTCTATATTTTGCACATTTCCGCCTTTCCTCACAGAATGAAAGCTGAGTTATGCTTCTGTTGGCTGATCCATTTTGAGAGTTTTGACATGGGGGTTCATTGGTATTCATTGTGGTGTTTTTTACATTCGCCTCTTTATCTGTCACATTTATGATTGATCACCAGTGGTTGGAAAAGTGCTTCCCGGCCACTCGGCCAATCCACTTCCTGTAGAGGTGCAGCATAGAGGTGGCCTGAAGCTCGTGGATGAAAAACATGCATGGCTTTTGTGTGCGTTAAATAAAAAAACTATCCAGACTGAAAATTATGGGTGGAAGAAAACGTACAAGTAATGCATAATGACAATCCTTGGAAACATATGAAAAGTCCTTTCAGTCAAAAATAAACTCTCAAAAGCTTTTGGGACAAAAAAAGAAGAAAAATAACATGCAATCAACTTAATTTTCCTTGTTTCCTTTGAAATTCTGTGTTTGCATAGTTTCCATGGTGACCATGGTGTGCCATGGTGACTTATTGACACCCAGGGAGCGATTTCTGTCTATACAGGATATGTGAGATGCAGAGCAGCTGGTACATCAGCTCCCACAACCAACCCCTAATGCAAATCTAAGGGAAACACTTTTGCACGCTTCAGCACTCACTGACTAAAAACCTGTCCTCCGATTTCCTGTTATTTACTGGAATGACTTCTTTTTCCCAATTAAACATCTTTTGTAATTTTCATGTTTGTGTCATTTGTCACAAATGGCTCCTGCTGTAGTAAAATTACAGTATTTCCTCCAGAGTGCTATGGTGTTACTGCGAGGCCACTCGGTTTAGTTTGGTCCAGTAGTTCATTTGTGTGAAACTTGAATAAAAAGAGAAGCAGTCAAATTGGCCCTTTTTTGTGTCCCAGCTTTCTAAACCAATCGCGGGGTCTCAAGAGCATCCTCAGCAGAACAGGGTCTTGGTTTTGTAGGCTGGAAGGGATTAATTAAAAACCTTTGCTCTACGAAGGATCCTCTGAGGAAAAGAAACAGAGCAGATCAGTGAGGTTAAAAACGATTGAAGCCACTTGTTTGCCTCATTGATACAAGGATACGCTGTGATTTGACATCAAATTTACCTCCCATCACCCCTACGTGTCTTTTATTCCTCTTTTAGCTTCTCTGCTGTACTGCCTCCATTTCATACACCGTCTATCCTTCACTCTCACTTTGGTCTGTTTTTTTTTTTCTTATG